>JARYGA010037090.1:0-65578 GCA_030545235.1 Helianthus tuberosus
TTGTGGGCGACGGCTGGTTTTTAAAGCCCGTCGCCGACGGCTGCCCAAAAATTAATTTTTTTTTTTTTTTTTTTTTTTTTTTTTTGCAGAATATATATAAAAATATGGATTTTTTATAAAGGGACTATATACCTTAAAAATTCCTAAAAAATATTAAAAATCTTTTTGTAAAAATTTATTAGCTAAAATTTTAAAATTAAAAATACGAAAAAATCGTAACGATTCTACCACCCCCTAAAATAAACGTGTATTTTCCTCAATGCACAAAACGAAATCTAAAACATACCTTATGTCTTCAAGAGTCGTTTATGATGTTCGGACTTCACATAATCAAATAAGGTTAGTAGGAAACGATTACGATAATATCTAAAATACACAAAAAATTAAAACTATAAACAATTCTAACTAAAATATTACAAGTCCTTTTTAAACCTTCCAATAGCTTGGGAGGACGAGAGGTCTCGTGAGGGTTATATAGGGAACACACCCATAAAGTTCATTTAACCGATTTACCTCTTATGGTGGTCGAAGTGCACATTTGCCTACCGAGTTTCCAACATACGCTCGGTAATTGGCATGCCTAATCCATTCTCTTTTTCTTCTATTCGGCATGCGTAACGTACAACTTCGGGGTCGCTTCTTACCAAACTGGCCAATGTCTTGCAATGCCACCCTTCGAATCCTTATACCCGAACCTTCATCCCCAACTTTGTTGGTTGGAGTGATAAGTATGGGAGAAGGATAGGCATGAATGTGGGCTTCTTTTGGTTCTGACCCGTCTTGCAGTGTGATGTCTTCCGCTCGGTTCAAACATTCATTTTCTTGCTCGGGAAGATCGATAACCTCTTCCACCACATCACCATCTACTATTGTACCATTGGCCCAAACCTCTTGGTCTCGTTTAAGTTGAGCCAATTCTTCAACGAGTTGACCCACTTTCTTTGCCAAGGTTTCATTAGCTTTATCTTTCGCCTCAAGTTCCTTCTTCAGTTCCATCTTAATCTCTTGATTTGAAATGATAGCATTCATGATTGCATCGAGCTTGGAACTTATTGAATCTTGAGGTTCTTCGGATGCCGGTTGAGGGTATTCATTATAATAATCATCATACTCCTCCCGGTAACTTGAGAAATGTGGCAATTCGGGTTCATAATTGTTGTAATCTTGGTATAAAGGTGGCTTGTAACCGGACTTTATTTTTCCTTTCCAAAACACTGGATCTTTCCAAAACACTGGACAATCTTCATGTATGTGAACTTTTCCACAACAAGGGCATGACTTTTCTTGCTCCGGTGGTGGAGGTGGTCTAGTGTATGGATAAGGTGAGGATGGACCATTGAAATCTTCATAATCCGCCCTCCTATAATCAAACAATCCGCTGATGTAGTCTTCCCGTTCCTTGTTGGCTTGAACTTTTTCGTAGAAAACAAAGCAATCCTCTAAATAGTGCTCTCCGCTTCCGCAACACTCACAAGGATCATCATCTACCCAATTCATATTTAAAGATGGTACCTGCAAAACATGTTCCTGCACAAACAAGCTCGACCACCCAAAGTAAAATCACAAAAATACAAAGAAAATAAACAACTTAAAAAAAAATATTTACTAAATTCTAACAATTATCCATACACAAAGCGCACTAACTCCCCGGCAACGGCGCCAAAATTTGATCGGAGTGTCGCGCTCCGGTCAAAGATAATATTTATAAGCCCAAATTACCCTTAACAAATAGCTAGTGGTAGAAAGGGGTCGATCCACGAAGAGTATGTGGTTTGCGAATGGATTTACTAAGACTAAAATTGTTGTCACAATTTATGAAGCTTGCTAATAAAATTCTTGTATTGTTTGTTTTTGGTAAAAGATGTCTAAATTATATGTCTAATAAAAATGATGAACTTAACCAAAAAATGGTGAATTATATAAGTACTTACTTGAACACAAACTTCTAGTTAACAATGGTAACAATTATGAGATTTCTAAACAATAACAAGTAAAGGAATCACACCCGGTTTCGATAGTTGCTAACTTATGGTTTCTACAAGTTTAAGGCTTCAACTCAAATGCATACGATTAGCGGATTTAGTGTACCGTGACTTAGGTGCTAATAACTATCAACGCTCAATGAACGGACAAGAATACACTTTGTAATCAACACAAGTAAATCCTAACCAAGACAACGCATATTACACATAACCATTTCATAAAGTCATAACTTTCATATTCGTTCGACAGTTTATGAATTCGAAACAAATGTAAGCTATTGCCAAAGGTTTCTAAAATCATACACAAATTGTCACAAATTGAAACAAGAACAATTCAAAACCATAAATTAAACAACTACCTACACCGGGGTGAAACCGAGATGATTAGCCGCTCATGGTTGAAGAAGCTTGATCACCGGATGAATGGAACTTGATGGAGATCATCTTGGACTTGTGGAATGGAGGAATGGTTGATGATTAGAGTTGTGAGTGATAATGGTGTAATGGATGAAGGTTGGTGAACTAGAGTTTTGCATGAAGAAGGATTATGAAGTTGTGTCAAGTTAGTGGTAATAACTTGGTGTTAGAATGCAAGAGAAAATGTTAGTTTTTTTCTTCACAAGCATAATGCTAGTATTTATATTCTTCCCAAGCTCCAACCAAGCCAACTAACAAGTGCTAGCACTCTTTAGTTTGGATATTAAATGTAAATGCAAGCATGTGTGAAAGCAAGCCACCAAAATAGTGCAAGAACTATATTTTTGACTTTTTCCGTCAGCCAGAACCGTAACTTACGTTTTCCAATCCGTAGGTTACGGTGGGCTTCAGCATGGAGTTTTGTTTTCAGCATAACTTTCTCGTTTCAACTCCGTTTTCTTCGCCATTTTCGCCCACGTTCTCGTAATTCAGCCCTCTATCATAATATCTTTCAATATCTTCATGTTTACTCCATTAACATTCCCTAAAACACATCTAATCTTCGTGGTTAACCCGTTTTTTGTCATTTCTCATCTCCGGTTGATCCAATTCACGTCCCAGTGCTCCATTAAGCTCCCAATTAGCTCCTTAATCTTCACAAGACCTACAAAACATAATTCCTTTTACAAGTAGGCTATTAAAGATTAAACATATGTAAAAACATTAAGTTAAGCACAATAAGGCACCGGTTTTTGACCACGCATCAGCATGTCTTCAAGAGTACGAATCGTTCTTTCAGTCTGACCGTCGGTTTGAGGGTGGAAAGCGGTACTTACATTAAGCGTTGTACCGAGTGCCGTTTGAAACGTTTCCCACAGTCGCGAGGTAAACCGAGCATCACGATCAGAGATGATGTCACGAGGCGTCCCATGATTACAAATGATCTCGTCGGTGTAGATTCGGGCTAATCGTTCTACCTTGTAGTCTTCTCGTATCGGCAAAAAGTGAGCTGATTTAGTCAAACGGTCGACCACAACCCATATGCTGTCGTGACCTGATGACGTGTGTGGTAGCTTGGTTACGAAATCCATAGCTATGATCTCACACTTCCACATAGGAATTGGTGTTTGTTCGAGTAAGCCAGAGGGTCTTTGATGTTCGGCCTTGACTCTAGCACAAGTTAGGCATTTTCCGACGTAAAGAGCGATATCTCTTTTCATACCCGGCCACCAGTACTTATAACGAATATCCTGGTACATTTTGTCAGCACCGGGGTGAACAGAATACCGGGATTTGTGGGTTTCGTCCATCAGAATTTGTCGCAAATTGGTTCGCTTGGGAATCCAAATTCGGTCTAAAAAGTGAAATATCCCGTTCGATTTGCTCACAAGTTGGGCTCCATCGTGGTAGATTCTTTCTTTCTTCAGGGTGCGTTCGTTAAAACACGCGTGTTGAGCGTCGCGGATGAGGGTTTCGAGGTCATGTTGGGCTTGAACATTACGAGTGCTAAGCAGATAGCTCTGTCTGCTAAGTGCGTCGGCAACAACATTCGCCTTGCCTGGGTGATAACGAATCTCACAGTCGCAATCGTTGAGAAGTTCTACCCATCGGCGTTGACGCATATTAAGTTCCTTCTGATTAAAGATATGTTGCAGGCTCCTATGATCGGTGAAGATCGTACACTTGGTACCATACAGGTAGTGTCGCCAAATCTTTAATGCAAAAACAACCGCGCCTAGCTCGAGATCATGGGTTGTATAGTTCTTCTCGTGGATTTTGAGCTGACGAGATGCGTAAGCTATGACTTTGTCCCGTTGCATAAGAACACAACCAAGACTAAGGTTAGAAGCATCACAGTAGACAATGAAATCATTGTTTCCGTCGGGCAATGTAAGAACAGGAGTATTGCAAAGCATGTGCTTGAGGGTTTGGAAGGCAGTCTCTTGTTTAGTTCCCCAAACAAAAGGCTTGTCTTTATGCGTGAGAGAGGTAAGCGGTACAACAATCTTGGAGAATCCTTCGATAAATCGTCGATAATATCCCGTTAGTCTAAGAAAAGAGCGGACTTCAGACGGGTTCTTAGGCGTAACCCAGCTCTTGACAGCTTCAATCTTCGCAGGATCGACGTGAATACCCTGACTATTAACAATGTGACCCAGAAACTGAACTTCCTCCAACCAGAATTCACATTTGGAGAACTTGGCATAGAGTTGGTTCCCCTGGAGTAACTCGAGAACTAAACGTAGATGTTGCGCGTGTTCGGTTTTCGATTTGGAATAGATCAAGACATCGTCGATGAAAACGATGACGAAACGGTCGAGATATGGTTTACACACGCGATTCATTAGATCCATGAAAACCGCTGGTGCGTTGGTTAGGCCAAAAGGCATGACAATGAATTCGTAGTGGCCGTAACGAGTACAAAACGCGGTTTTGGGTATATCCTCCTCTTGAATACGTAGCTGATGGTAACCTGAACGCAGATCGATCTTCGAGAAACACGTGGCGCCTTGTAGTTGATCAAACAAATCATCGATGCGGGGTAGGGGATAGCGGTTTTTGATAGTCAACTTATTCAATTCCCGATAGTCGATGCACATTCGGAACGACCCATCCTTATTTTTGACGAAAAGGACTGGCGCGCCCCAAGGAGAGGTGCTCGGGGGAATGAAGCCTTTCTCAAGTAATTCCTGGAGTTGGGTTGAGAGTTCGCGCATTTCGGATGGTGCGAGTCGGTAGGGAGCTTTGGTGATAGGATTGGCTCCAGGAATGAGGCTGATACGAAAGTCGATGTCATGACTTGGCGGTAGTCCGGGAAGATCCTCTGGAAAAACATTAGGAAATTCTCGAACCACAGGAACGTCTTTCACTTCCTTCCTCTCTTTCTTTTCCTTCTCCGTTACTACAATGTTAGCCAAGAAAGCCCTATATTCCTTGCGGAGATACTTGCTAGCTTGGACACATGACATAAGCTTGAGCCCCTTTGAAGTAGTGTCGCCATAAACACACAATAAGTCGCCATTCGCGAGCGAGAATCGAATCATCTTGTCGAAGCACACAACTTCAGCATGGTTTTCTCGAAGAAAGTCCATGCCTATTATAACGTCAAAACTTCCGTGTTGCATCGGAATAAGGTCGATTGGAAAGATGTGATTGTTGAGCTCAAGAGTACAATCACGAAGAACAGAATTGACAGTGACGGTTCTTCCGGTAGCGACTTCAACATCGAATGCCGATGATAGTTGGGAGCATTTACGACTAAGGAGTTTCTCGAATTCGAACGACACAAAGCAATTATCGGCTCCAGTATCAAACAAACATGAAGCATAAATACCATTCACAAGGAACGTACCATTGACCACGTTGTTGTCGGCCTGGGCTTGACGCACGTTGAGGTTGAAAGTTCTGGCGCGTGCGGCCTGTTGTTGCTGCTGCCATTGTTGTTGCTGTTGTTGTTGCTGTTGTGGCTGCCGTTGCTGAGGCTCTTGTTTCACAACCCTTTTTGGGCACATATTAGCGAAATGGTTCGGGTCACCACATGCGAAGCAGGCTCTGGCTTTGACTGCGGGTGCCGGAGGAGCTTGTTGACCCTGTGGGGCAGTGAGTAGAGCTTGGTGAGCAGGAGCTTGTCGAATACGGCAGTTGGCAGTAAAATGGCCGTATACGTTGCAGTGAGCACAAAAACGGCAAGCAATGGCAGCTGGGTGGTGGTAGGTACAAGTAGGGCAGAGCGGGTGTGGCCCAGTGTATGCACGCTTTGCTGGCGGTGCATTGGCCACAGGCGCCGCTACTTGACGCTGTTGGGCAGGTACAGCTTGAATCGGTGCAGCAGTGATCGCACAGTTCTTGTTGCTGGCGCTGTTCTTTCTCTTGTTCTTCCTCTTGTTGCTTGATGAGGTGGGTTCAACAGTTGGTGCGGTAGCGGTAGCTAGATGCAGATGCTTCGAAGTCTTATCCCAGACACCAGCCTACCCGCTTGTCGTTGATTTCAACGGCTAGCAGATAAGTTTCCTCAATTGTCGTAGTCTTAGCCGCTTACACGAAATCAGCAACGCAGTCGGGCAGGGCCCGGATGTACTTCTTGATTGTCATGTCGGGAGTCTTGACTTGATCGGGGCAGATAATGTTGAGCTGTTTGAAACGAGCAGTGAGACCAGCATTGTCACCATCCTTTTGCAATATGTGCCAAAATTCATCTTCTAGCTTTTGACGTTCGTGAGGAGGGCATAATTCCTCTAGCATGACTTCCTTGAGCTCGTCCCACGAAAAACCGTAGGCTGCATCGTTCCCTCGCTTGTTCCTCTCGGCCGTCCACCAGTCTAGTGCACGGGACTGGAAAACGCCGGTAGCATTCAGAGTACGGAGGTCATCAGGGCAACCACTCTGTCGCAGAGTAACCTCAATGGAATCAAACCAGTGAAATAGTGCAGTGGGACCTCCTTCGCCAGTGAATTCTTTCGGCCCACACGACTTGAATTGCTTGAAACTGAAGGTCTTCGCGGCAGCTTTAGGAGCTTCGGTTCACGATTCCTCGGATGATTTGCTGGCATTCTCATAGACATCGCTCACGGCCTTTGCTACACTTTTAGCGATGATGGAAGCAAGGCGTTTGTCTCTCTTTTCTTGACGAGAAAGTGCGTGACGGGATCCATACGACATTGTCTGCAATAGACATCACCACGGAACTCAACACATTGTATTAGAATCTCACCTCTCACGTCTACTAATTACTAAAGCTCAGGAGCACGCATAAACACATAACATGTAGAGCATAAAATCACACAAGCATGTAGAGCACAAAATCACGTAACACTTTTAAGCACGTAAAGCACAGAAGCAAGGAAACACATACGCATTTAGTCACTAGAGGCAGTCAGAAAACAGAAACCTATCATTTACAGCTCGCGTTCGCGTTTGATATATCGAGCCGTGTAGTATAAGCGTAGCATAAAGTCGTACATAGATTTGTAGAATTGTAAGGCGAGTTGTGTATGTCGGTCGATGTGAAAGCAATAATCGAGAAATTCCCCAAAACACATGAACAGGTGAACACACACATAACACATAAAATCAACGAATCATCAGAGTCAGCAGTTGCGGCTCAAAAATCGAAACACATAAAATTCGAGAAATAGATTGTCTGCGGCTAGTAGACTTCGACTAACCAAAGTGGTTCGACTATCCATAAGGACCCGTTGCGCACATTTTACCTTCAGGACTGTGCCTTTTGCCTCGATTCTTGGGCATTTGGCACACACCCCGTTAGTCATATCGTGGGTTCAGGTCGTTGGAGTCCGTCGAGACTTTGGTCGGAGTTTTGTAAAAGGTGCGGAACAAGTCGCCAAGGTTAGGGTTTCACCCCTGGCTTAACAACTTCATTCCTGTTTTGATAAAATAGAGGAGATTATTTATCAAAATATGGGTTTCACCCCTAGTTTGGTATAATTCCCCCCCGCTGAACAGTGTCGATTAGGCAATTTAGTCGGGAGTTTTTGGTTTTCACACCTAATCTCAACTTTATCGCCCTTTCATGGTTGAAAATTGGAGTGCAGCAATAGTGTAGTATAGGCAAGGATAGTGAGGAATAAGTACGCACAAAATTCCTACTGGACGTACTTGAGTCGGTCTGTTGGTTCTTAACTATAGTCTAGGTATCTAAGACTTCGATCCAGACTAGGTCGAGTCTTGCCTAATTCCCTATAGTTATGGCTCTGATACCAATCTGTCACACCCCAACCGATGGCGGAATCATCGGGGCGTGGCACTGAGCGAAACAGATTGTCCAGAAGTTTCCATAACAATTATCAATACTATTTAATTAAACAACACGTCCCATACCGTATCTCAAACAGTAAAATAATTATTACAGACATAAATCCAGGCAAATATTCTGTTCCGACAACTCAGATTTAATCATAAATAGTTTATTTATTGGTTTCTAGGACCTCCGTTCCTAGCTTCAATTTCATCACAGCACAGAGAGCATCCTAGACCTTTCCTAGCCTCAAGTTCACAGCATGCTAAGCATGTAAACTTCCTAAGCACCTGTCACATACGTTAAAATAAAGTCAATACATAAAATGTAAAGGTGAGCATACAAGTTTGATAATAGCATATAGAGTTCGAATTCATTTACGCATAACCAGCACGTACACATAGTGAAATGAAGCACGTTAGTTATCGACATAGATCCATCGATACCAATGACTGCGGGTTGACTGCCCGAGGTAGTTCGCAATACATGATTACCATCGTAATCCATGCAAGTAAAAGATCCTTAACAACCCCCGTGTGAACGGGTGCTGAGTCCAAACTATAGTACTATCGTTGCTAAGGCAGGTAGACAGCATTCCATGTGTAAACATAACAAACAAGCATTCATAAGCCATGTATAATATGCATTAACGGTTAGCGTTCAAATAGTATTGAGTAGTGTGATTGTTGTAGTTTGAATATTCGTAACGTATGTAACACCCAAAAGTGATTAAAGCAAAAAGGGATTGAGTATACTCAAAGCGATTAATGGATTGAAGGGAGCGCTTAGCGAGTACGGTTAGCCTGAATAGATTCGGTAGCATAATGATAAGTGAAACGCAAAACGGGAAACAAGTGTTGGCAAGTCGGACGGCTGGTCGATCGGACGATAGTCCGATCGGGCGGCTGACAGTTCGGCTGACAGTCCGCTCAGACCGCTGTCCGGTCGGTTGGTAGGCCGATCGGATGGCTGTTCGAGTGGATTGTTTCTTCCTTTGAGAAGATGTGTTTGTGTATGATGGTTTGACTTTTGAAGTTTTCGTTGTAGCATTTGAAAACATTGAAGTACCTTTACCTTTCAGGTCGGTCGATCGGACGGCTGTTCGATCGGCCGGCAACCCGATCGGTTAGGCATTCAAATGAAATGCAATGTTTAGTCTTTGGATCGGACAGGTGTTCGATCGGACAGGTGTTCGATCGGACAGGTCAATTAGTCAAAGACTTTAAACGAAATGTAAAGTATGGGGAGTGGATCGGACAGTTGATCGATCGAATAACACCGATGCTGTTCGATCGGACAACAGGGTGTCACCTGATCGGACGGCTGTTCGATCGGGTGGCACTTCTAGTGCATGGAATATGTTGAAAAATCGATTAAGTATTGAAGCATAGTATCTCATGATCCGAAGAGTAATCCGATCGGACAGTAGTTCGATCGAACAACAGTTCATTCAATACTAGTCTTCAAAATAAATTGATTGCGTGGGACCAGGTGTTAGCCGATCGGCTGGCCAGTCGATCAGATGACTATCCGATCAGCTGGCTGTCCGTTCGGACAGCAGTCCGATCGGTCAGCGCCCAGACCTGATCAGCCCTTCCGCCTATCACTTGGTTGTTCTGTTTGTTTGTCGTTTTATTGAGGTATTTTGACAATGAGTGGAACCATAGACCCTTCGTCCTTACTTGGTTCCTCGGGTTGGACAGGAATCACCCACGTCCGGTCGGTGGATGGTTCGGAATGAAGCTTAACGTTTAACCGAAGTCGGTTAACCTTGAGGATAGAATCCGGATCTTGAGCCATCCAATCACCGAAGTGATTTGTAAACTGGCTCAGGGTCCGTTTCTACAAGTTTTGAAGTTATTGAGTGAAAAAGAATTGAAAGAAAGTTGGAAAATCAATCTTCCAATCCTTTTCACCAAGTATATGTTTAGACCTTATGAAAGATCTTTGTTTGTTTATATGGAAATCGGCTAGATCCAAGTCATTCTTGGTGGATTGAGGCCAAAACATGAAGTTCTTCAAGAACCCATGATGACATCATCCTAGAACACTTGATTCTTGATGATTTCACGGTTAAAAGTTAAGATTTGAAAGATAGAAAGGTGGATGAGTGTGTATAGATCAAGAAAGTACAAGATTTAGGACGAAAACTTACCGGAATCGAGAGAAATCAGCGAAAAGGTGAGCTGAGCGTGCTGGTCGGTCAGAGGTTTCCAAAAGTGGAAAGAATGACAATGACAGGGGTATTTATAGGATGCCAAAAGGGGTAAGTGCAGGCCGATCGGCCAGGCAGCTCGATCGGACAGCCTGTCTGAACGGACAGCAGTCCGTTCGGGTGGCTGTTCGATCGGCTGGGAGCCTGATCGATCAGTCGCACTTTTCGAGTGCTTCGCGCGACGATTGTTGATATTTCAATTTCGATTGCGAGTGACACGATACGATAGGGTTTCCTAGTCAAATTACTTTTAGTCCCAAACACTCATATCTCGCGTAATCTATTTTCCACCAATTATCATAGTTCGTTCACGATTCGAGTTCGATTGCATTCCGAGTTAGATTTCGAGTTCTATTGAGTTCGCTTGATTATCACAACACAACATAAACAAACATGCACAGGTAACACGTAAGGCACACACACACGTATAATAACAAGTAAAAATACGTAGCTCGAGTTGCGAATTGATGTCGATTCGATTAGCATAGCTTGATTATTGATTAGTTAACTTTATCGCATTGTTACTTCCTATAGTTCACAGTCGTAAATCGATCGAATAGCAACTAGCACACATCAGTTATTGTCATTAACAACACTTACCCCACATAATACGAATTAAATAAAGAAATTCCTGTAAGTCAAGTTGCGCGAAATCGGTCGTTGACTTAGACCTTGACTTTGACTTTGACTTGTGAAAACACGGGGTGTTACAGTACAGTCGACTACACTCTGAAAAGAGAGGTATAATTTTGATAAAATGAGCTACATCTATTTAACAAGATTTCACTCTTACAGTGATAATGTAAACATCTGTAACAATTCTCAATAAAACCGACACCCTTGATTAATTTCTGACCGCCTAATATATTTTAAAATATCCCAAAATGTCCCAAAATACACCCCATACGCGAATACGGGCCTCAAATATATTAAATAGTATTAAAATAAATTAAAAATCTGAAACTTAAGCTGAGGCGGGCCGCGTAGCCCCACCCCAACCCTTACGCGGGCGGTATCAAGGTTAAAACTTGATTTCGTTGATTTTTAAGTTGAGTCGGGCCGCGTGAACCCCACCTCAACCTTAAGCGGGCCGCGTGAGATCAGGATAGTGGCGCAGCCCGGTGATGACACATGTCATCATCATGGCGAGCCTAGTAGATGACCCGGACAAGCGACCCTGTTGACTAGGGTTGACGCGGGCTGCGTAGGCCATGTGCTTGTGTTACGCGGGCCGCGAGAGGACCAGGTTCAGCAACTATATAAGATGGGCATCGGCTTTCAGTTCTGATCGCTCACAAACGTTTCTCAATCTCAAATTCTGAATTATAGGCTTTATAAAGTGGGTATTATACCCCCTAACAGCGAAGTTCTGCTCCGTTGTAAGTATTATAACCCCTGGATACGTATTAGATACGCTGCCCGATTGATCTAGGGTTCCGTAACGGCTGTCGTGGTTCTGCCCGACGTAGTCGTTTGAATGCCGTCTCGGGGAGGGTATTGCTAATGTTAAAATGGGTTATTATACTAACACTTGTGCTTTTGTGTAAATTATAGATTGTCACCAGGAAACCCTTACGGAAAATCTAAAACAACAATGTGAGTTGATCCAATTTTTTGTTAACTGTTTTTACAAAACCTTATTTAATTAATTATATATTAAACAGTGATTGAGTATATTTAAGAATCCAATTATCATGAGTATGTTGGGGTTTTGTATACAAAATTTGTTACCACCTGGTCAAGGAGTAACATGTCCACAAGTCGGGTTCGACAGTACCATGGATGTTAATTGTGATGTCTTGGAAACAAATATAATTGCGGGATCGCCCTCAATACTGTGAATTGGTTTTTATTTAAACTTGATTAAACTGGGATTCACTCACCAGTATTTCCCACTGACAAATGTTTTAAAACGCGTTTCAGGTAACAAAATGTGAAAGCCAATTAGAAGCCAGCTGGACAGCACTGAAGGCTTGGAAAAGTGGCAATAAAGTTACCTAAAAAGAAATAGATGTTTTTCTTAAATAAAATAGGATTTATTCCTATGAAAATGTGTGTAATGCAAACTTGGGTTTTAACCCATTTGTTTAATGTTATGAAAATGTGGTATTTTACTCTGATCAAAATATTTCCTAACTACGGTCCTGATGAAAAAAAAATCCGCTGCCAAATCAGACGATACGCGATACCACCGAAACTGGCTCGCGGCCGCCCGTTCTCGGGAATCAGGGATCGGGGGTTGCGACAACATCATCAAGAGGGAACTCTCAAACTAAAGAGGAAAATTTTGAATGACCTTTAAAAAGTGTAGTTATTCTTGACCTGTAGTTCGAGTATATATGTACTATTTTTGCTCATCAATCTGACCACATCTAGAAGATGTTATATAGAAAAAGCTCATTCGTTGAGTACATGAACGATTGTCTGATCGCTTGACATAGAAAAATATATTTATCAACCCCAAGAAAAGGATGTTGAACTACATAGTCAAGAAGTACCATACTTAATTGCGATCAGAGCATTGACGTATCTTGCAAACAAGACGACATCTGATATTACGTTCTTGCTAGATGTATTGGTAAGATTACAGTTCTAATCTCAAATGTTGCACTCTTTTTCCCTTCACTAAGTTTTTCCTATTGGGTTTTCTTAGTAAGGTTTTTGACGAGACAACATAACTGATCCAGTAAGATCAGTTTATCTTATAGGTCCCGAAGTACTAATTAAACATCATCATAAATCATGTTGTTAATTATGTATAATGCGTGGTGCACTCTTTTCCATTAGCTACGGTTTTATCCAATTGGGTTTTCCTGGCATGGTTTTTAACGAGGCAGAATTATAGAGCGCATTAAATAATTATTTGACATATTTACAAACTCGAGACACAGGATAGTTCCACAAGAATAATATGGCGTCCTGGGTTATGATTGATATATATTAGACTCGCATAGAGTTCGATCTCAATCCAGATACAAGTTATGAAGGTCGAAGATTTCAGCATATTTAAGAAGTATGTAGATTAGAGTTGATCAAGAGAAGCTCAAGCTATACTGTATGAAGACAATGTAGACAACAACACTCAAATCAAAGAAGACTACGCCAAATATCAAGTCAAGCAATTGTCACAGAAGATTGGATTCAACATCATCAAGATATACAAGTAAAATTGAGGGGGAGTAATGTACCCATAATATACACAGTGTATGTACTCTTTTTCCTTGACTAAGTTTTGTCCCACTGGGTTTTTCTTAGTAAGGTTTTAATGAGGCAACATAACTGGTCCTGCAGTATCAGTTAACATCGGTCCTGAAGAATCGTGTAAACATTATCTAGTAGTATAATTGATGTGTACAAAATGCAACATATAAATTACATCAAATGTGGCATAAAACTAACCCTTTTTTTAGTACTAATGTTGGAAAAAGTGTGTTTTTGTCTTCCTTTTGTATTTTCAGGATTAAATGAGCTCAAATGAACAAAAGAAGCAAAAAGGCAGCTAAATCTAACACAAATACAAGAAAAGGAATAAACGTGGCATGCACGACCCCTTGACAACATCCTCCCAAGCAAAAACAAGAGAACAGAAGGCTGAACACGCCCCGTGCTCATTGAGCACGGGTGCGTGCCCAAGTGTCTGCAGAAAAGACAAAGTTGTAGAAGCTTCTATCACCCACCACGGGGGCGTGCCCAGCGGGCACGGGGCCATGGTCAACTCTAAGATTGGCAGAATCTAGGAAAATATTGATAGTACAGATACGCTTCTGCACACGGGGTCGTGGTCAACTAATGCAGACAAACTGCATTTAATGAAGAAAGAGAAGATAGGTGGACACGGGGCCGTGTCCGGGCTTCTGTGCAGGCTATAAATAGGGGTGCTTGGCTCATTTGCAAACCATCCCTTGGCAAACCACCTCTCTCACACTTCACCCACCCACCACCACCATCACAACCCATATCCACCACCATCATCCATCATAGAGTGTGTGAGTAGTCTCGGGATCTAAGATTGATCGTAAGAGTTCTTGACAATCAAAGGCCATGTTTGCCTAAGTCTCTTACATCACTTGGTGAAGACAAGTGTCTAGTGTAATACTTTTTATTTTTAATCTTTTCGCACTTTTTATTTGGTTATGTATTAATGACTTTAATAACTAGTTTCTTATGTTGAAGGTGAATCTTCCTTATCATTTGTCCGTGGTGTCTTGGCGTTATTTTACTGTCTATATAAAATAAAAGATTTTCACCATTCATATCTCCACGGTTTATATGGAGATATGTTGGCTACCTGGTCGGGGGTTAAGGGAAAGGTTTGGTAAGAGTCTTGCATTGTTCAGTGTATAGATCATGCAAGGACCTGGGTCAACTTTAGTAGGACCTCCTTCAATACCCACTGGTATTGGATGGCGGGGGTCCAAACTCCTTGATCCCCTCATGTGTAAGCTATTATTAAAACTTTAACCCGGCTATTTAGGATTGTATCCCTGCTGACTCAAACTACTTAGCCGAGGGTAACGTCACCTTCAAAAGAGGGGCCTACCACATTACGCATTAATAACTTAATTAATTATCTTTCAATAATCCAACCCTTTAGGAATGTATCCTTGCTGACTCAAACTACTGGGTTGAGGGTAACGTCACCTGCCTACTACAATAACTAAGATAATCTCTTAAAAAGTGCAAAAGTGTGAAAGTAATTAAAGGTTACACTAAACACGAGTCGGATCCAAGTGATTCATCTTGTCTATCTGTTTTTATTTTTATTTTCAGCATTTTTAGTTTTTATTTTCTAGTTTAAAACATTTTTATAAACTTTTGATTTGATTAGACGTTGAGGATAAACCGGTATTAAAAGCTCTTGTGTCCTTGGACGACCTCGGTATCTTACCAACACTATACTACGCTCACGATGGGTGCACTTGCCCATATGTGTGTTTTGTGTTAGTAAAATATCGTGTTTTATAAATTTAAAACTTGACCAACGTGTAAAAAGGGCTAAAAATATACATAAAAACCTATAACACCACATGCACATCAAGTTTTTGGCGCCATTGCCGGGGACACAAGGATTTTAAGAAAGCTTAAAATCGATGGCCTAATCAGTTTTTCAAAACTTTTTCAAAACGCGCGCACATTTTTTTGCATTTTAGTTAGTTTTGCATTTACAGTAGGTTGAACACGGGCCGTGTTCGCTGAACACGGGGCCTTGCTCCCAGATACAGAGTCTGAACACGGGGTCGTGCTCACTGAACACGCCCCCGTGCTGCACAAAACCAGTAACTTTTAATTCAAACGCCCAGATACAGAATCTGAACATGGGGCCGTGTCCAGCCTCTGTTTCCGTTTTTATTTTTGTTTTCTGGTCTCGAGACTCTGTTGTGGTCTGCTGAGTGATTCATATGGATCAATACTCAGGAGGCTACAACTACACCTATGAGGAGGATGATTATAGGGAATACTATTGCACCATTTGTGGTGACCCGCACTCGGTTCAATATTGTGACTTATTTCAACCATCCGTTTCATACACCTACTATGAGGAGCCCAGGTACGAGCCATCGAATTCATACACATCCTATGAAGACCAAAGGTATGAACCTTCTCCCTCATACTCATATTTTGATGAACCAAGGTATGAACCTTCATACTCATACTTTGAGGAACCATGATATGAGCCACCACCTTCATACTCTTATTATGAGGAACCATGGCGTGAACAACCCACCTCATATGAGTATTATGAAGAACAAAATTACGACCCTTATCCATCATATACTTACAATGAAGAACAATGGTGTGAACTATCTACTTCCTATGAGTATTATGAGTAACAAAGGATCGAACATCCGGATTCAAGCTTTGAGGATCCTGATCCTTATTCTATCACCGACATAGCCGATAGGATAATAGAACACATTAAAACTATCGAACGTTGCATAAAAGAATCTCGCACAAGGGAAGAGGAGTCCCGCGCAAGAGAAGGGTTAACTTGTAATAAAGAAGAGATAGTTGGAAATGTAAAAATGGAAGGACAAATAAGTGGAAATTTGACACATGAGTTAAACAACGAAAAAGGTGAGTCCGACAATGTTAAAATTCAAGAAGAGTCTAATTTTGAAAAAAATAATCTCTTGTCACCTTCTTTCGAAAATCATTGTTTAGTACCCACTCATGCTAAGTTTTTAAAAGAGTTGAACACTAACACTAAAATTGACGAAACGGTAAGTATTAAGTTAACAAATGATCAAACTTCGCTAATAAAAGAAGACCCATTTAAAATCAACATTACACCGGTTCCATGTTTTTTTTTCAAAACTCCTTTATTAGTAATATTACAATTGATAAAGATCTTTGTGTTAATGTAATGCCAAACTACATTTTCGAAAAATTAAGTATTAGTGATTTTTCTCCACTTCAAATACCCATTTTTCTATCTAATAGGAAAGTAATAAAATCAATCGGTATAGTTGAGGATGTCCTGGTCCAAACAAATCAAATGGTAATCCTAACCGACTTTGTCATCCTTGATGACGATCCTCTAGTGTTGGGACGACCTTTTGTAAAAACCCACGAAGCTTTGAAAAATCGGAAGCACAACAGTCTATCTATTCAATTAGGGGCATTTAAAAAGAGTGTCGATCTTGAGTGCTCAATGAAATATCCATTCGGCAATAATGACCCCCTAATTGAAGATGAAGATGAACCACCCGATACAAGTGAAAAGATTGACCACTTTGTTGAAGAAGAGGTCACCATAGAACAAACTTTTAAAGTTCTTGATAAAAATGAGCAATCAAATAAGGAGTCTCCTAAAGACCCACCGCCTGAGCTCAAAGAATTTCCGAAAGGTTTGGAATATGCTTTTCTAGACAAATATGGTAAATTACCTGTAATTATTTCATCTAAATTATCTAGCTTAGAAAAAGAAAAATTAATTACACTTTTGAAAAAACACAAAAATGCGATCACATGGAAGCTTGTAGATATTAAAGGAATAAGTCCTTCCATGTACACGCACAAAATTTTAATGAATGATGACTATAAATCGGTAATACAACCACAACGAAGAGTAAATCCAAATGTAACATTCCCAAAATTTTTATTTATATAAAATATATAAATATTTATTAAAAGAATGCATCATGGGTAAATTGACCAATGGAAATATGAGGTATTTTGGGCAAGCGTAGGAACCATTTAATAATTAAATTAAAAAAATACATTATATTTGAACCTACTCTGTTTTTAATGAAACTTGGTTCAAAATGTAGATAAACTTATTCTTGTTCTAAGGGCATATTCAGTATTTTAGAAAACGACATATTTTACAAATTATAAGTGCCAAATAAGTGAAGCAGTTAAATTAATATATAAATAAAATAATAAAATAAAAGACAACAAAATATTAGTAAACGTAAATTTTGAAACTAGATAAATAAAATAATATTTACTTTTGAAATTGTTGCATTACGTATAAAATAAAAGAATTGAAAGAAAATCTAAAATCAACCATTAATGCTAAAAGCATATGTGTATGCTTCAAATTAAAAGTCAGTGTATATGTGTACTAAAGATTTCGTGAAGTTCAAGCTTTGGCAAATAGTATAAATCACAGGCAGATACTGAAGTTTCAAAAATGCTCAGCCCCTCTTGATCTTCTCTCTCTCTAAAATTCTACCTTTTATCCCTCACCCCATAATAATAATAAAGCCCTGCCCCGTTTTAAGTATTTTAACCCTTGATCACTAATACCCTGTCCAAGTGACGTAGGGCCCCGTAACGTATGTCAAGGCTCTGCCTAAATTCGTTGGGGTTCTGTCTCGTGACGTAGGGATAAAGTGAAATTGGGTTACTATACTTAGTGTGAGTACACTATATATTTTATTAAATAATCCAGGAGTTGTACCCAAAATATAACAACCCTCCTAAAACACCCTTGACACCCTACACTTTCTAAAATACATCCCATACGTGAAAACCGAGCCCGAAATACAATATATAAATTAAAAACAAGAAATAGTAAGTTGAGACGGGCCGCGTAGGACCCACCCCAACCTTATGCGGGCGGTATGAAGGTTGAAACCTGATCTCGTTCATTTCTTTAGTTCAGGCGGGCCGCGTAAGACCCCTCGATAGTTAACGCGGGCCGCGAGAAACTAAAAAGGTGGCGCAGCCCGGTGCGGCCACGTGGCCCAACACCCGGCTAAGCTAGTTGTCGACTCAGCACAGCTACGCGTTAACCCAGCTTTGACGTGGGCCGCGTAAGCTTTGTGCTTATGTTACGCGGGCCGCGAGAGACCCAGGTTCAGGCACTATATAAAGGAGGCATCGGCTGTCCATTTCAATTCGTTCACAATTCATTCTCAAATCACAATTTCTGATAGTAGAGATAATACGCGGGTATAATACCCCCTAATTAGCAAGGTTCTGCTCTGTTGTAAGTATTATAACCCCAGTTTCGTAATAGATACGCTGCCCGATTGATTTAGGGTTCCGTAATAACTGTCGTGGTTCTGCCCGACGTAGTTATTGGAATACCGTCTCGGGGAGGATATCATTAATATTTTCAAAGGGTTATGATACTAACCTATGTGCATTTGTGTAAATTATAGATTATTCCCAGGAAACCCTTACACGAAGTCTAAGATAGCAATGTGAGTTTATCCTCTTTTTGTTAACCTTTTTGGAATGTTTTACAAAACCGTAATTGTTTTACAATGCAATTAAGCAGTGATTGAGTCTTTGTAATTCTTCAATTACTGCCGGTATTATTGGGTTTTGTATATAAAATTTATTACTTGCGAATAGTAAGTCGGAATGATAGTACGTTACCATTGGACAACGAGTTAGCCAATGTGTAATATGACCCACAAGTCAAGGATTGACAGTATTGAATGAGTAATTGTGTAGAAATAAACAATGTGATCGCTCTAATACTGTGTTAATTGATAAAATGTTTCTTGTTTAAACTGGGATTCACTCACCAGTATTTCCTACTGATAAATGTTTTTAAACACGTGTTTCAGGTAACACAATGTGAAAGCCAAGTAGTAAAAAGCCAGCTCGAGAGCACGGACGGCTTGTAAAACTGTGGCTATAAAAGTTATCTAAAATACGATGTTTTAAACTCAATAAAAGAGGGTTTAACCCTATGTTGTAATAAGAAACTTGGGTTGTACCCATGTGATTATTAATATCAAATAAGGTGGTTTTACTCTGATAAAATATTTCCTAACTACGGTCCTGATAAAATTTCCGCTGCCAAATTAATAACTGATACCACCACAAACGAATGTTCGCGTCCGCCCGTTCCCGGGACAGATAAGGGGGCGGGGGTTGTGACAGAAGGTGGTATCAGAGCCTAGCCACTGGTTCAAGCCAAAGAAGTGATCTGCTGACACTTAAGTTTTAAATTCTGTGTTAGGAAATAATTTATGTGACTATGTGTTTTATGTTATTTGACTATTTGTTAGTCTACAGGATGGGTAAGCAAAGAATTTCGGACATTTATCGTCAACTAGATAGTTCACCAAAAGATAAGGGAACCTCATTTCAACCAAATCCCTCAGGATACTCAGCAGATATTGAGGAAGGAATATTTATTCGTAAGGCACAGTCTGAGAAACCATTTACCATTAAGAAGAGAAATTGGATTATTAGCAAAAGTCGAGAGAAAATAAAGAAGTCACAACCAAAGGGAGCGATAATCAATCAGGAAATAAATGCACAAACTCAGGAAGCAGATAATAACCCACTAGGGAAAAATGAATTAGATGAACAATGGATAAATCCCCATATGTTAGCCACTACAGCAGTAAATGCTAACTTATATTAAATAGTTGAACAGCCAAACCAGTACTAGCACCCATGCCACCTATGAGCTAGAAACTTTAAAGGAACTTTGCCCATTAGATAACAACTTAGTAGAAACAGGAGATGGAATAAACCTTACATAAAAGCATGTTGAGCATAATACTCCGATAACTTAGATAGACTAAAATAAGTTATGGATGCATAATCACTAGTATATTTTGAATTCCAGTTGTAGTTTGTAATATATATATATATATATGTATATATATATATATATAGGGGGAGGTTCATTTGAGAACAAAATTTAGTTGAGAAGAAAAAGAACAAAGGGTACAATTGTAAAATATTAAGTAGTTATTCTTTAATCTCATTTATTACAATCTTTAAGTAATTAATTACTCATAAAGACTATTATTGTCTACACTAATTTTCATTGCCTACACACATAAAAAGTTATCCTACACATTTCGAAAATTATCCTACACATGCTGAAATTTATCCTACACAACTCGTAATTTATCCTACACACCTAGTAATTTATCCTACACTCTAAATTATTTTTTTTAAATTTTTGAAAAAATATATATTTTTTGAATATAAGTTACAAATTTAATGTAGTTAGCTATTAAAAAGAAAGACTAGATATTAATGATCTATGTAACTTTACAAATATACCCTTACATTAAAATTAAATACATTAAAATTAAATGAAAATATTAAATGAAATAAAATGAAACATTCTTATTGGTTGAAACTTATTCTTTTTTCTTCTTACAAAAAAATTCTTCTCATTTGAACCTTCCACTATATATATATATATATATATATATATATATATATATATATATATATATATATATATATATATATATATATATATATATATATATATATATATATATATATATATATAAATGCAATGCTCGCCGTTTTTAATCAATCTATTTTTATGATTGTACCCAAATATTTGTACTAGAAATTTGTCTGTGATAATTAATACCACCCACTCAAATAATATCATAATATACATCAAACTAAGTTGATTATTAACAAAGCAGTCATATTTATGACTCTCTTTTTGGAACCAATTATTTACTTTGGTTTAAAAATATTGAAATATCTATTTTATATATAATAAATGAAAGTTATTTGGGCCACGTGTCACTTGATTAGGGCATCCTCAGTTCTCTTTTCTCGCCCAACAGTGCCATCCCCTTTTCCTTATATAATCTCTCTTCTCACTTCTAATCTTTGTTTACAAACCTTGGGTTCTTTCTCTCTCTACATTCAGGCGATTCAAATTCAAATTTCACAAACCCTGCAAATTATTGAGATAATTCTTTCCATCCAAACCTTAATCTTCTTCAGACGCCACCATAAAATCTTCTTTTGTTCATCGATTACTTCATCAAAAGGTTTGTTCTTTTTTTTAGTTGAAATACTTTCATGATTTCCTCTTATTTACACTAATCCTAATTTCTACTCGTAATCTAATCATATGGTTCCAGGGTTGTTGTCATCAAAGTTGAAATCCGCTTAGCTGCGGATAGATTTCTGCCATAAGCTGGTATGTTTGAATATGTTTTGAAATTAGCGTTTTTTTCTAGATGGTGATCATATGAGTATAACATCTGTTGATTATTGATGTTTGAGTATGTTCAGCCATTATTCTTTCTGAAATTAGAGTTTCATTTCCAGTTCTCGAGGTATTATCTGTTTGTAACAGCAGTGGTTCAGCATCTACAGTGGATTCAACATCAGGTGTTTGCTATTATTGTTTGATGTTGTTTGCTATTATTGTCTGATGTTGTTTGCTATTGTTGTTTGATGTTTTTTGCTATTGTTGTTTGCAGTTGAAGATATCTTAATTAAGGTAATAATTATATTACATCCCGTTGAAAATTAGAATTGATAAATTTAGGGAAAGTGAGGTTGAAAGTTAATAACCCAACAGTGGAGCATTTCATTCTACAGGTTCCATAAATTAAGGGTATTCTCATATAATGATGATGATTGTTCCACGGTTGTTTCCAGTATTATTGTTCCAACATCATTTAAAGTATGTGTTTTTTGCTACTCTGATTTTCAATTTTGAGTTTTTTATTTTGAAGTGATATACTCTAATTCTCGGTTTATATTTCAGTCTAATCACAGATGTTTGAAATTCATACAATCTGCTGCGGGTTATTATAGGTTTGTATTCAAAGAAGCATAAAGTTTAATTAAACACAAAGAAAGATTATTAAATTTATAGTTAAAATAATTTTTGCTTATGTCTAAATGATGATGATGATTATAATTGACTTGTGCAGAAGATGATGATGTAGAACCCACAGTAGTTCCTACTAAACGCAAGAAAGGATCTGCTATTGTTGTAAGATAAGATTTTATGTTACTAGAGAGTCTAGAGTAATGGTGTTTCCCACCTTTTTTGTATTAAAAGAAGCATAAAGTTTGTTTTAAAGGAGCTCTTTATGAACAAAGACTGATGAGGCCTATCCACTGTTGAAGACAAGGTCCTATTAAAGACAAGCACTTTATGTACCTAGAGTTTGATTAATCAAAGGAAAACGACTGTTTAGTATCAGCAGTGGTTCAGCATCTACAACGGATTCAAATTTAGTATTTAATTATTAGTGGTTCTTATGTAACTTTAGTATTTCATTATGAGTTTGTTTCATGTTGTAAGAATCAGTGAATTCTCAGATAATAGATTGCTTTGCCGGATTAGATTATGTGTTAAATTATAGTTCTTTAAGTGATTGTTTCGTTTTCTTGAATTCTATGTAATTTTGTAAAGAAGTACAATAACAAACAGTGGTTTTAACATCTGTTTGCAATTTGGTCAATAGTTAAGGGAAACCCCTGTTAGGTTGAACAGTAGATGTTATTAACTTAAACATCTGTTCAGGAAAACGACTGTTTGCACTTTATGTACCTAGAGTTTGATTAATCAAAGGAAAACGACTGTTTAGTATCAGCAGTGGTTCAGCATCTACAACGGATTCAAATTTAGTATTAATTATCAGTGGTTCTTATGTAACTTTAGTATTTCGTTATGAGTTTGTTTCATGTTGTAAGAATCAGTGAATTCTTTAATAGATTGCTTTGCCCGATTAGATTATGTGTTAAATTATAGTTCTTTAAGTGTTTGTTTCATTTTCTTGAATTCTATGTAATTTTGTAAAGAAGTACAATAACAAACAGTGGTTTTAACATCTGTTTGCAATTTGGTCAATAGTTAATGGAAACCCCTGTTTGGTTGAACAGTAGATGTTATTAACTTAAACATCTGTTCAGGGTTAAACAGATGTTTGGGGTTTAACAGATGTTTGGCTCTAAACCAAACATCTGTTTAAGGTCAACATCTATTTGAGTATTTGTCCTGTTGTGAAATTTGTTTGACCCAACAGTGGTTTTAAACCACCAGATAAACATCTCTTTATGTGCAAATACCTGTTTATGGTCAAACTTCTGTTTATGGGCAAACTTCTGTTTAAGGCGAAACATATGTTTCTTCAAAATCTGTTGACCATTGACTGACCAAACATCAGTGTTTAAAAAACTGTTGGGTATCCACTGATAGGAAAAATAGCCACTGCTCATTTTTTTTATTGTTGGCATCTATTGATATTGACCATCAGTTGTTTTCCTAAAAAACAGCCACTACTCACTTTTTTGTTATTGATGGTGTTAATTAGTGATAGATTGAAATTATCAAATAAAAACTAGAATTACAATGAAATTACCATTTTACCTCGTCTTTACATACCAATGAGGTAAGATTTCCTCCAACATTGTTTTGATCATACAATTTAAAAAATTCTTTATAACTATTTGTTGGAAATTAAATCAGTAATTAATGCTAATTTCTTGAGCTTTGGACATTTAAAACATGCAAAATGTGAATTTCAAACTCACGGTTTAAAAATTAGAAAAGTCATCATGACAATGACAGTTGCTTTCAAATCATCATCAGTAATTACTGATAATATCAGTAATTACAGAAAAGTCCTAATGACAATTGACGTTCTCTCTCTTTTTTTCCTACTTTGCATAACAATTCAAATTCAAATATTTAATATTTAATATTTAATATTTAATATTTAATATTTAATATTTTAATAAAGGAGTATATAAATAGGCGCTAATCTCCGATTACACTTCTTTGTTTGAATGCATCTTTCTGTTGACCATTGACTGACCAAACATCAGTGTTTAAAAAACTGTGGGGTATCCACTGATAGGAAAAATAGCCACTGCTCACTTTTTTTATTGTTGAGATATATTGATATTGACCATCAGTGGTTTTCCTAAAAAACGGCCATTGCTCACTTTTTTGTTATTGATTGTTTTAGTTTAGTGATAGATTGAAATTATCAAATAAAAAGTAGAATTACAATAAAATTACCATTTTACCTCATCTTTACATACCAATGAGGTAAGATTTCAAACAACATTGTTTTGATCATAAAATTTAAAATTAAATTAAAAAATAAAAAATTTCTTTATAACTATTTGTTGCAAATCAAATCAGTAATTAATGTTAATTTCTTGAGCTTTGGACATTTAAAACATGCAAAATTTGAATTTCAAACTCACGGTTATTATGTTTTTAAAAATTAGAAAAGTCATCATGACAATGACAGTTGCTTTCAAATCATCATCAGTAACTACAGAAAAGTCATCATATACTACTGTGGATTACGTATAAACATTAGTTCCCAATAAACATCAGTTCCCAATAAATAAGATAATTTAATAATTATCAGTTCCCACCTTCAAAATTGAAAATTCAAACCGTATATTCTAATCCTATAAATAAGATATAATTATCTACTATCAGATTCAAATCTCGCTCGCTCATATATGTGTGCGTATATCTCTCTCTCAAATGCATCTTTCTCGTGATTTAGGCGCTAATCTCGGATTATACTTCTTTGTTCGAATGTTTGTTGAACATGTTATCGTTCCAGTATCATTGTTCCAACATCGTCGTTTCAATGAAGATTCCCATCACAAGTCAACTTTTCAATATGGATGTTGCAGTATCATTGTTGCAACATCGTGAAAAGTTACGTTGTTCGATTTTCGTTAAATCGAAAGTCAGGTTTTCTTGTGTCAGGTTTGTCATTGGGATTTCTTCTTTTATAGAAAGTATGGAGAGATTCTTGCAATATCTTGAAAACTTAGATGTGCTACAACAGTTGAGAAGAGACCTTTGCATTTTAGGTTTGTTTCTTGTTTGTGTTGTCAGTAATATAGAGTGCGGTGATAGAGACTTGCAGTTCTTGGCGATGCTGAAGTACATACATCTAGAGGTTCAGCAATGGATGGAGTTGAAACTAAAGTTTCTTAATTCTTGCTGTTATTCTTAGATTTGAACTTTAATACTGTTTAGTATGTCATGTAATTATTGGACTTTTAGTTTTAAGGTCATGAATAAATTACCATTGCTTTATTTTATGAATCTATGTTGTATTTTTTTTTATTATTTACTGTTTTAGTAAGATTTAAATTATGTTGATGTTGAATTGTGTCTGAACATCTGTTTGGTAAGACAACAGAGGTTTAATAGTGTCAATGCTTCTTCTCAAAGGGTTATGTTGCGGTTATAACAGCTGATCATGCTAAGGACTGTTATAGTTAACAACTGCTCTTTATAAAGACTGATGTTCTTAATGGTAGATGAGGCCTATCCACTGTTGAAGACAAAGCCATATTAAAGACAAGCACTTATGTAGCTAAAGCCTGATCAACCAAAGGAAAACCACTGCTCAGTAGCAGCAGTGCTTCAGCATCTATAGTGGATTCAACTTTAGTATTGATGTACCAGTGTTTCTATGTTGTGTTATATTTTTATTTATTATTTAGTGTTTGAGTACGATTTAAATTATGTTGATGTTGAATTGTGTCTGAACATCTGTTTCATAAGACAACAGAGATTTAATAGTTTCAATGCTTCCTCTCAAAGGGTTATGTTGTGGTTATAACAGCTGATCATGCTAAGGACTGTTATAATTAACCACTGCTCCTTATAAATACTGATGTTCTTAAAGGCTGATGAGGCCTATCCACTGTTGAAGACAAAGCCATGTTAAAGACAAGCACTTATGTACCTAAAGCCTGATCAACGAAAGGAAAACCACTGCTCAGTAACAGCAGTGCTTCAGCATCTATAGTGGATTCAACTTTAGTATTTATGTACCAGTGTTTTTATGTTGTATTCTATTTTTATTTATTATTTAGTGTTTGAGTACGATTTAAATTATGTTGATGTTGAATTGTGTCTGAACATCTGTTTGATAAGACAACAGAGGTTTAATACTTTCAATGCTTCCTCTCAAAGAGGTTTTTGAGTCGTTATAACAGCTGATCATGCTAAGGACTGTTATAATTAACCACTGCTCCTTATAAATACTGATGTTCTTAAAGATTGATGAGGCCTATCCACTGTTGAAGACAAAGCCATGTTAAAGACAAGCACTTATTTTCCTAAAGCCTGATCAACGAAAGGAAAAACATTGCTCAGTATCAGCAGTGCTTCAGCATCTATAGTGGATTCAACATCAGTATTTTATACTTTGTTAGATTGTTAAATTTCATATCATAGGGTTGTTTATATGTAACGGTATTTATCACATCACCCCAGCATGCTAACTGATTATATGTAATACTTTATTTAAAAAATCTCACAGTTCATCTTAAAAATAGTTAAAATGAATTTTTTTTATGAATTATAAGCATTAAAATGTTTTAAGGCTATCCACTGATAACTTAAAGTCTCCCACTGTTTTTCAGTGTAATCATTGCAACCACTGTTATTATTCCATCTGTGTCTTCATAAAACAACTGTGTTCCATTACTCATCAGAGGTTGGCTCGTGGACAGTTCATAGCCGTCAGATCTTTTGTAACCGCTGCCACGTCAGCATTCACTTTTCCTGCTATAAAACCCTGATCAAAACCCCCAATCAGGGTTTTAACTGTCGAATCGAATTCATTTTTCCTTTTTCAAAGCAGTTATCCTCCATTTCTCTCAAAATTCCTCATCGTCCTTCTTCCTCAAATGGCAAAATCACGGTCTTCATCAGTTAAAAGGAAATCCAGTCAAAAGGTCATACAAATTCGATACAAAGCTCCCCATAACTACTTGGGTCTCTTGACAAAACCAAGTAACACTGAAACGTTCAGTTCCGTCATAGATGCCCTTTCGTCTTCAAAATACAAAACTTTGTTGACTTCTGATGCTCCGATTTACTTGGCAACCCAGAGGGAATTTTGGAAAAATGCAAAACTTGAATATCAAGATAAAAGACCCATAGCTATCAATTCCTCGATAAAGGGTGTTGATGTTAAAATCACACCACAAACCATTTCTGAGGTGTTTGAACTCGATGATCTTGAAGGTAAGACTTTTTTTCCCTAAAATAGAGTATCAAACAGATTTTTTAGAAAGAGGGTATGCAAAGCAAATGAAAAAAAACACTTTGCAAAAAGGCAGTTTTCCCCCTGCCCTAAGGTTTTTGTTTCATACCCTCTTAATGTGTGTTTCTAATAAGACCACTGCTTTCAATGAAATTCCATTAAAGATCCAATACCTGGCATATGCTATCTTGCATGGGGAAAACTTTAACTATTCACAGGAGATCTTTAATGACTTGGTAAAAAATGTTGATAGCAAATCATTTTTACTATTTCCAAGGTTCCTAAGCTTTTATTTTCAAAAGAAATTTGGAAAGGATGATGCTCATGTACTCATCCAGGGTGAACCTTTTCAAATAAATGGCCTTACACCGTTAACATTTACAAGGCTATCAAAAGTGTCCAAAACACAAGCACAGGCTCCTGAGCAGACTTTAGCAGCTACCACTGCTCCTCAGGCACCTGCTGCTGAGCCCACTGCTCAAGGTGACCACAGCAGCAAAACAACTGCTGTGAAACCGACACCTAAATCCACCAAAAGACCAAGACAAAAGAAAACACAAAAGCCCCTCAAACCTAAAACAAAGGCAACTCTGGAAGATGAGATCCCAGAGCTACTGCCGGTGAAAACACAAAAGTCACCAGAAACCACTGCTGCTACTTCCTCACAGCAGATGGTAGAAATATCTCAACCTCAGCCTCAAACTCCTCCTGTTTCTTTTAAAAAAGAACAGGTTGTAAGAATAGGGACATCAAATTATGTTGCTTTGGACTCACTTGAATCCATCATCCCCAGCCCACTGCCCGGGGCAAATCCTCTTTCCACACCCGTATTCACTGTTACAATTCCACCACAAACAAAAGTTTTGTTGGATGCAGTTGATATAAATCAGATAGCAATCAGTTCCTCTCAACCCCCTATCACTGAGAGCATGCCACAGAAAGTGACTGTGTCTGAGCTCCCTATCATTGCTAACCCACCAACAACACCTGAGGAGGTTACACTGCAGGATGTACAAGTACTTCCTGTCAGTAGTTCAAGTGAATCAGCTACTATAAGTGTTGAACCCACTGGTTTACACTTGGACAGTAGTTTCATTAATCAGACTTCCTTGAAGGCAATTTCTTCTATGGGAACCTTTCTAAATACTGGTGTGTATCCTGTATACACTGGTGAGCTTAGATTGGTAATCTCTGCTGAGGAAAGAAGTCCCCAGTTCCAAGAAAAAGGGGCAACAGGGGATGACTTTTGGGAAAGTCTCCCTCAGTCAACCACTGTTACAACCACCTCTGGTGGGAAATCAGATGATCCCATTAAATTGGATGATGGTTTAATGAGAATTGACGGAGAGGCTTAACAAACTGGATACATCTATTGCAGAAATCAAAACCATACTGCAACAGTTGTTACAAAAACAGCAGGCACCACCTGCTCCCACTGACCTTTGGGCATTATTTCAACCTCTGCTTCACCAACAAAGAGCAAATGCTGATCAGAAACATGAAATTCAGCTTCAAAATATCAGAAATATATTGGAAGCCAGGTTCAAAGACACTCAGGCAGATATAAAAACCCTGAAGGCTCAATTTATGAACACCACTGGCACTGCTCCTCCCTCTATCATCTTTGTGGATAGCCCACCACCAAATAATGCCAAAAAGGCGGAGAAAATGAGGCAGTTGAAGAAAAGGGAAATGAAGATGGTCTGTACATTGCACCAGATAATTCAACAATGCTTGCACACATCCCTTTGTCAGATGGTTCCAAAAAGGTTGATGTAACCTTAAATGCCATTGCTGATGCAAAAGCAAGGGTGAAAAAGGATATGGAGGCAAAGGATAAAGGAAGGTTTGAACAGGAGAAGAGAGTTTTTATGGAGATGAATGAACAGGGTACTTCTGAGCCAAAGGATCAAGAAAATTCTCAGCCCATAAGAAAGTCTACTAGAAAAGTCATACAACCCAAAACCACACCTCCCAAATCCTCAAAACAAACTCCCAAACCTTCCAAAAGCTCCACACATCAATCTTCGAAACCAACAGATGTTAAAACACCTGTTGTATCAACAGTTGTTGCTTCTTAAGTGGTTTCAACATCTGTTATCCAAAATTTCACCACTACCACTTCAACACACACTACATCCACTGTCTTATCTCCATTACGAAAAATCCCTTCACCACCACCAATACCACCTGCTAAAAGGCAGAAGACAACAGTTGACACATCATCCGTGGTAATGGCAACAGTGGTTGAAACCCCAGTTGTTTCAACAGCTGTTAGTCAAACACACACCAACACTACTCAAACACCCCAAACAAAACCATCATCACAAAACTCACCACCTGCCTTAAAGCAAAAGACAACTGTTGATACATCAACAGTGGTTGAGACACCAGTTGTTTCGACAACTGTTAGTCAATTACCTACCACTTTTAACAATCCTTCCCAAGCCATAATTCTGTTTGCTCCAAAACCTCAAATAGAAACACCTCCTCCTGAAAATGTGTATACTAGAAGAAAAAATATTCAAGTGCATGATGATGATATACCAGCACCTGATCCTGTTTCATCTGTACCTTACAAAATCACCAAACCTGAATCTTTCATTCCTCCAAAATTGGTCAATCCAATCAAAGATCCAATAGCTCTTCAAGGATATGAGTCTGCAGATGGTACCCCAGCAGCTGGCAGTTATCCACTGGAACTCCATGCAGTAAAGAATGAAATGAGGCAGTTCTACACAGTTGATGATCCTTCAAAAAGGAAATTCCCTTCTCTGGTTGGTTTTAGAAATCCAAAAAACATGGATGAATATCTAAAACTAAAAGCTAGACAAGCTCAAATAATAGCTAGGGTTGAATGTGAAGGAGAAAATGACAATGTGTATTCAAGTCATTATCAGTTTTTACTCACCAAAGTCAAGCTCATGGAAGACTATGCTAGAGATTTGAGTAAAGAAATGTCAAATTTACCACCAGAACCTGGCCTGCAAAAAGATGTGAGAAAAGACATTCTGGCATTGATCATGAGTGAGAAGTTCTACCCTGACAAGGAAGAGCAATTCCAAGATTGGCCACTTGTTGGTCTCAAAGCAGAACTCAATAGAATTGAAAGAGTAAAAAGAGATCCAAGCATGAAAAGGTCAGCACCAAATTGGCGTAAATACAAAAAGGCTATTGATGATCTTACTTTGGAGTATAAAAGAAAGAAACAAGAGTTGGTTGATGCAAAGGTTGCAACTGCCAAGGCCATAGCAAAATGGACAAGGCAGTACACTGATGAAGCTTATGAAAGGCTTAGAAAAAAGAGAGAAACAGATCCTAGCCTTCCAAAGAAGCCTGATTACAAAACTATTAACATGTCAAAGAAGCAGCTCCATAATTCTGAACCACTGTTCACATCATCAGATACCTCTGTCATTATGTTAAACCAAAGAAAGAGGCAAAAGTTGACTGATGCAGAAGAGAAAGAGCAAGAAGCTGTATATTTTAAACAGGCTATCAAGACAATGGCACTTGAAGATGACAGCTCAGCAAAGCTTCTACATACATTGGAATCCAACCACTGATGAAGCATAAAAATTGAACCTCAAACTACTGATGGGATCCAAGCATTGTTGAAGATCAAAGCATTGTCATTCAAGCTCTGATCACCCTTTGAAAATAGCACTGATCCTCAACATCAGTGCTTAGATTACAACAGTGGAATGAAGAATCAATGTTTATGTATCAGTAGTTTGAATATAATCAGTGTCTGTAGTGTCTGTTGTTATAGATTCAGTGTTTATGTTGAACATCTGATCTGATTTACTTTTGGTCAACATTTGTTTGAATTTTGGTCAACATCTTATTTTGTTAAGAAGTACAAGAACAAACATTTTTACAAAATTCCAAATCACCCCATCATTTAAGTGCATTGAAGTAAAATTGTAAATAATGTTATTCATGTGGTCCTGTTGTTGAATAGATCTAATTCCGTGATTTTAAGACAATGTTGTTGAATAGAATAAGATGGTTGATGTAATGTGGTCGTATTAATAACAAATTGTAATTAATTAATCTAAATAACTTTCCCGAGCCCGGGAAGCAATCCCGGGTAAAAACCTAGTATGGTATAAAGCTTTAAAACTTTGTAGTTTTAATAATATTGTTTCAAAATAATTTATATTCCAATAAATAAAACCGAAGCTATTAAATTAACCAAAAGGATTTTAAGAAGTAATAAAATCTTTAAAAGATTGCTTTAGTGGATCTAGCCAAAGCAAGTTTTGAAACCCAGGTGTACCAATTTCTCACTCTATTTTATCATTTCTGGTTTATAACTAGTTGACCATAAGACTTCATACTTTCATAATTTTATGAAATAATTGATGTTGGGATTACTTGTAAAAGTTTCTATTGAAATACTTAGTAATAAAATAGATGGTTAAATGAATATGATGGGTATTCATGATTTAATAAAATCATTTAAAGTTTTTAAGAGATTTGGGTTGGTTGGACTATGTAAAAAGGCCTAACTAAATGTTGAAAACATTTCTACAAATCTTTAAGGTATGTCCAAGATAGGTCTTATGCCCAAAAATAATTAATATAAGATTATAAGATTAACCAGCCATATTAGTTATAGGATTGTGTATCCTAAATTATAAAGAAAAATATTCGAGTCAGCTGGCTGATGTATAATACTTAAATAATACAATATTAGTAAATGAGTGGAGTTGATAAATTGGATGTTAAACTTACCCTAAGTAGTTGCGAAGTTTTTGATTTTGGTTTATATATTAGCACATGGTTTGTTGGTTTGCCTAAAACCATAAATTAATTATTTTTATTAAGATATTCTTTCTCAAAATAATTTATTAGTTTAAACTTATTTTGTAGTACATCTTTGGAGTATCTTTAACGAAATACTTGAGGAAAATATTCATTTTTCAAACAAGTGTTAAAGTTTGACCAAAGATAGAAATCCACTAGTACATATGGGTATCTATCCTACACGGTTTTCGGTTGAAAAAAAAAAATAATTTGATATCTAAAATCTAATATAATTTTTTTCAAATATTCGAGTCGTATAGTAAGTCAAATATATATTTTTGAATTATATATTACACTTATAATCTTATAACTCATAATATTTGAGTTCATCCGTACCTTTTATATTATTAGTATAATGATAAAACATTTTACAATGATATATGAATAGTATATTTTACTATAAGATAGTACAGTAAGTAAAAGATATATTTTATATCTAAAATTTTAATAAAATATCATGGTGTAATAAATTTTAATAAGTATAATATAGTATATAGAATAGTATATGCACTTATGTTATAAGTCCGTCGCAACTTTATTAAAATGTAACAAGGCTATTAGATCTTTTTACTAGAATATGTATACAAATCCTATCTTCTCATAAGTATAAGTATATTATACTATACGGAAATAATATACTGTATATTTTTGATCCTTGCACATTCACTTATGGTAAAAGATTAGATAATTAAATTTTTAGAAGTAAGGATATTGCAACAGTGAAAACATCTTTTCTTATCCTACTTAAATCAATAATTTAGTATCTATTTATTTATTTTACCTGGCACGTTAAAATGTTCCTAGACATTCATTTTTCTCACACTAGAATTAAACATGAATGCCCCACATAAGAATAGTTGACTCAAATGTGTGTTTAGTACGTTTGTTCTTTATAAAACTTTATTAAAAATCAGATTACAATTTTAATATTGTAATATCTTTAAATAAATTATTATTGTATGGGATATACATGCATATTTCAATACATGTATATTACTCAAATATAGTTAGAATCAATTTTAGAAACGTCAAACTCTGTATTACTTACCATAAGTACTTATTTGAATAAATAATATAATATACAATAAATTGATAGTTAAGTTTTGATACTTTATGGTTCAACCCATTAGTTAAAAATAAATTTATTCCCATGAGTCCAGAAAGTTCATATTTTGATTCAAATCATAGTAAGTGAAATTATAACTTCTTAACTCATCATTTCCCAAATCAAAATCAGCTTTTAGATTCAAATCATAATTCTACTTGGTTTTTTTGTAGGTCCTCTTATGAGAACTCCTGTTTCAGATATCTCTAACAGATCTCCTCTTTCAAATATCACAAATGGTAATAGCTCTTGAATTTGATTATAAGTATTCTTTTTTCCGTTTTATGTTTCTAAGTGGACTGATTCTTGTGTTTTGAACATATTATACTTTCTCTGTTTTTTAGTTATTTCACCGAATGAAAGGCGTAAGCTTCGAAAATTAATACTTGATAATAAGAAATTAAAGAATGCGTGGTCATCATCAGCTGCTAATTCATCTCAACGAAATTTACATAGTAAGTGTAATTATAACTTCTTAACTCATCATTTCCCAAATCAAAATCAGGTTTCAGATTGAAATCATAATTCTACTTGGTTTTTTTGTAGGTCCTCTTACGAGAACTCCTGTTTCAGATATCTCTAACAGATCTCCTCTTTCAGATATCACAAATTGTAATACCTCTTGAATTTGATTATAAGTATACTTTTTCCGTTTTATGTTTCTAAGGGGACTGATTGTTGTGTTTCGTACATATTATACTTTCTCTGTTATTTAGTTACTCCACCTAATGAAAGGCGTAAGCTTCGAAAATTAATACTTGATAATAAGAAATTATTAAATGCATCGTCATCATCAACGAATGTTTGTAGCATCTTTTCTGAGAATGCAAATATGGTTGAATGTTCTGATTCTACGGATCAACATATGTACTCCATTGCGTGTCGAGCAGTTAGAAATGCTACTGGTGCTTTAATTTCAACTACATCAGGTTTGTATTTTGTTTCTTTATTATTTGTTTTGATAAACACATTACTAAACCACATACCGGTCTTAACATCAATGTTTTAATAGTGGATGTTCATATAATGGCATGAACATAGGTACACCAGCAGATAGCAACCATAGATATTCCATTACTTCTAGCATTATTAGCAGTAACAATCAGCCGATATTGGGTAGTAACTCTACGCTTACACGGCTGTCTTCTGGTAAACGTAACCTTGAGCGCAAGAAGCGTGATAATACTCCTGTACGTATGCTCTCTTTGGATTCCGATCAAGAAAATATGTTCTTGTGCACTGATGAAGATCCTTATAAAGGGATATCTAAAGGTTTTAATCTATTTTATTCTTTTAGGACATTTGTTGTGTTCTACCTGTAATATAACTCTCAATCATTTGTTAACAGATTATTTGGACCATGGTGACCAAGTGCTTACATGTCAGCTTTGTAGTGCAAAGTTATGGGCATCGGAAGGTGGAAAAGGTCGTTTAACTGTAAATAAGCTATGTTATGGTATGTTGTGTTGTGGGTATGGTAAAGTTCAGCTACCGCCTTTAAAGGATGCACATCCGTCTTATCAAAATTTGTTTTCTTCCTCAAATCCAAAAAGCAACTTCTTCCTAAAGAATATAAGGTGATACAACTCTATGTTCTCTTTTACATCTATGGGTGGAAAGCTTGATTCTAATATCAACAAGGGCAATGCTCCATTTATATATCGTATCAGTGGCCAAAACTATCATTGCATGGGGAGTCTCAAACCTCCAGCTGGAAATGAAGCTAAGTTTTGTCAGCTATACATACATGATACTGAAAATGAAATAACAAACAGACAGGCATTATTCAGGTACGAGTGATTTCTAAGTTCCATTTTTATTCTATTAAAGAACATCTAGAAATTTAACCATTTGTAGTTCAATATCAGTTGTTAAGTACCATCACTTAATCCTTAATCACTGATTCTCTATCCAGAGATTGCTACAACAGCAGTTGTTAACCATTAGTAGTTCAGTATCTGTTGTTAAGTACCATCAGTGTTTTAATCACCAGGAGTGCTTAAAAGTTTTTTTCATTAGCTGTTTGACTTAACAGTAGTTTGCGTTATTAATTCTAAATTCATCAGCTGTTGTAGGTAAACTGAAGTTTCCTACAATAAGCTCTGCCCAGTTAAGTTTCCTACAATGACATTGATTATAACAATTTAATAAGGCAAAACACTGTTGGATATAATTACATTTGTACACAAAGTCTAACTAACCCCATCCAATGTTCAAGACCAAACCACTCATGCCTACCAAACCACTGTTTAAGACTAAACCACTGAAATGTTACTTTTCTCAACATATTCTAAAAGTTTTGAGCTGTATCAACAGTTGTTTACAACTGTTCTTCCTTAAAACTTAATTATTAATCACTGATTCTCTATCCACTGCTTATTACAATAGCAGTTGTTAATCTTATGTAGTTCACTATCAGTTGTTAAGTATCATCAGTGTTTTAATTACTATCAGTGCTTACAAGTTTTACATCAGCTGTTTGACTTAGTACTAATCTGTTTTTCCTTAACACTTAATTACTAATAACTGATTCTCTATCCACTGCTTATTAAAATAGTTATGTTATGTTAACGTTTTGTTGTTTTTTTTTTCTTTTAACAGCAAAAGAACCAAACCTTCATCTCCTGCTGATAAAGAACTTGATGTTGAAATGATAAAGTATTTGAGGGCTTTATTAGATTCACAAAATATGTTGGTGAAGACATATAGGATGGTCAGAAACCATTTTCACCAATCTCCAGATGCCAACCTTAGTCTGCGACTTATTTATAGAAGAGAAAAAGACGGCAGGACATATAACTTACCCACCACATCTGAAGTTGCTGCTTTGGTTGTCGGAGACATAGATAAAGCTATAGACAATCGTGATATTGTTGTCCAGACGCAGTCGGGAATGCTGCAGCGTATTAGCGAATTACACCCATCGTATCTTGCTCTGCAATATCCGTTACTTTTTCCATATGGTGATGATGGTTATAGAGTTGATATTCCTCATAGAGATTTTATGTCCACACAAAAGAAAATAAAACCAAAGTGCACAATGAGAGAATTTTTTTCATATAGGATCCAAGATAGAACTTATGGCTTTTCCTTAATTTTAAATGGGCGAAGGTTGTTACAACAGTTTTTGGTTGATGCGTACACAATGATTGAGAGCGAAAGATTAAAGTACATTCGTAGGCAACAAGCGAACCTTCGCTCTGAAATATTTGAGAATCTTCAAAAGTATAAATCGAAAGGTAAGGAAGTTTTAACAGACACTGGAAAGCCTGTTATACTTCCTTCTTCATTTACTGGTGGTGCAAGATTCATGCAACAAAATTACCTCGATGCAATGGCCTTATGTAAGTGGTATGGGTACCCTGATTTCTTCATAACTATAACATGTAATCCTAAGTGGCCTGAAGTAAAAAAGATTTCTAAATGATTCAACCATCAAAGCCGAAGACAGGCCTGACATATTGTGTCGATTGTTTAAAAGGAAGCTTGATTCGTTAATCAAAGATTTTAAGGATTCCAAGTATTTTGGTGAGATTAACGCTGGTGTGTTATTTTTTTTTTTCACATCTTATCCTCTGATGTATATTTTTTAATCAAGGTTATTAACTAATAAATTTTGTTTATTTTTCCTTTTTATTTAGTTGTTTATATAGTAGAATTTCAAAAGCGTGGTCTTCCTCATGCACATATATGCTTATTCATGAAGGTCGATCACAAACTTCCAACCATAGATCACATAGATCCATTTATTTCTGCTGAGATTCCCGATAAAAAAGAAGATCCTGAACTTTATTCTCTTGTGACTGATTATATGATTCATGGTCCGTGTGGGAATGCTAATTTGAATTGTCCTTGCATGGTTGATAAAAGATGTTCAAAAAAATTTCCGAATAAATTCACACCACATACAAGTATTGATTCAAATGGTTTTCCTGTATACAGAAGAAGAGATTCAGGTCATACAGTTATAAAATCTGGTGTTAGATTAGACAACAGAAATGCTGTTCCTTATAACAAAAGGCTTTTGAAAAGATATCAAGCACACATTAATGTTGAATGGTGTAATCAAGCCGGTTCAGTGAAATATTTGTTCAAGTACATCAACAAAGGTCCTGATATGGCTACTGCGGTAGTTTCTGGTGATACAAGTTCAACCATCAAAGAAAAGCCAAAAGATGAGATCAAGGAGTATTATGATTGTAGATATATTTCAGCTTGTGAGGCATCCTGGAGAATATTCTCTAATGAGGTTCATTATAGGTATCCTGCTGTTATGAGGCTTCCCTTTCATTTGCCTGGCCAACAGAATGTTGTGTATGGTGCTGATGACGATATTGATAATGTTTTAAGCAAGCCTTCTGTTGCTTCTTCAATATTTATGCAATGGATGAAGTTGAACGAGTCAAATAAAGATGCTAGAAAGCTGACTTATGTTGAGTTTCCTTCCAAATTTGTTTGGATACTTAAAGATAGATGTTGGCAGGTACATAAATCGTACCAGTGTGTTGGCCGGATTCATTCTGTATCTCCTGCTTTGGGCGAACCTTATTTTTTGAGGATACTACTGAATAAAGTTAAAGGACCTAGATCATTTGAGGAGATACGTACAGTTAACGGTCAATTATTCCCGACTTTTAGAGATGCTTGCTATGCGATGGGACTTTTAGATGATGACAATGAATACGTTGAGGCCATTAAAGAAGCAAGTTTTGAAGGACATGCTGGGTATCTTCGAGCGTTATTTGCTACCCTGCTTTTGTCAAATACTCTATCTCGGCCAGAATTTGTTTGGGAGAATACGTGGAAATACTTAGCTGATGATATTGTTTATAGACGTCAAAAAGAAACAAATATTTCAGGTTCTGATCTATTTTCTTTTATTTTACATACTACATTTTGATTTTTTATTTAATAATGTTATTTTTTTTATTTGCTAGGTTTAGTGTTTCCTGAACATCAGATTAAGAACCTTACTTTGTTGAAAATTGAAAACTATTTAATTTCCAATGGTTCATCATTACAAAGGTTTGCCACTATGCCGTACCCTGATGACGATTCCTTACGTGATGCTTCTAATCGTCTGATCAATGAAGAGCTGTCACATGACCTAGATGAAGAACAAGCTGAGTTTAACAGGTTGCATCAATCTCTTACAGATGAACAACGAGCGGTTTTTGACGAAATAATGGAAGCAGTTGTAGGGCGTAAAGGAGGCCTTTTTTTGTCTATGGTTATGGTGGAACTGGAAAAACCTTTTTATGGAAGACTTTGGCTTCAGCTGTTCGATGCAAAAATGGAATAGTTTTAAATGTGGCTTCAAGTGGTATTGCTTCGTTATTACTTTCCCGTGGAAGGACAGCTCATTCTCGGTTCCATATTCCCATTAATCTAACAGAAGATTCAATGTGCAATATTAAGCCAAATAGTGATATTGCAAGATTATTAAAGGAAACCCAATTAATCATATGGGACGAAGCACCGATGGTACACAAACATGCCTTTGAAGCTTTAGATAGGACCATGACCGACGTATTTTCGGAAGGTAGGAGTATTCGTTCGGATATTCCTTTTGGTGGTGACTTTAGATAAATACTACCTGTTATTCCTAATGGTACTAGACAAGAAATTGTTAGTGCGTCTTTAAGCTCTTCATACATATGGGCAAAATGCAGACTCTTACGGCTGACTAAAAACATGCGTCTAACTATTGGAGCTGAAAGTTCGAATACGAAGTCCATCAGAGAATTTGCAAAATGGCTTATTGATATTGGTGAAGGAAACGTTGGAGATTGTCACACCCCCAAAATCCTCACGCGGAGTATCACCGCTTGGAGGCGTGACTGACCAGGATCAAGCCACCAATCATATCAAACTTAAGAAGTAATAAATGTAATTTAAACCAAACGATATGAAAGGTGTTCAAACAGAACATATTATGTGTCTAGCGGAAGCATAAATGTAAACCCAACGTAGGTAATAAGTTCAAATGGTTAAATGTTTCATCATAAGATCCACAATCCGTGCCCACAACGACCGCGCCTCCCGTGCAAGCTCCAAGAGTACCTATGGTCCTGCAAGGCATGTAACAGAGAGTCAACAACTAGTTGAGCGAGTTCACAGTTAGTTATTCAGTTATAGTGTTCGTATTGTAATTCGTAAGCTCGTTTAGTAATCATGTAATGTATGTAATGGTATCGCGGCCCTCCAGGCATGTTTGCGAAGCTTAGTGGGGGTTTCCCATGTTTTCTAGACTAGGTATATTTGTATCGCGGCCACCCGGCATGTTTGCGAAGATTAAAGTATAGTTCGCGGCCATTCTAGGCATGTTTGCGAAGATTAAAGTATAGTTCGCGACCATTCTAGGCATGTTTGCGAAGATTGTTCTAGTATCGCGGCCAATCCCGGCGTGTTTGCGAAGAGAGAGTATATGTATCACTAGTCTAGCAGTATCTACTAATAACCTTCCCCTCCCGAGGAATAATTCCATTAATCATGTAAGTATAAGAATCATTCAACCCATTCCCAACCCCGGGAATCCCATGCCTTGGTAAGAGTGTGAACTCACCTTGGGTTTGCTCGGTATGCTAAGTTAAGTGCTCACAAGAAATCAGTCAAATCCTATATTCATGCACGTATGTTCAGTCAGTACATGTTTGTAAGGTTTCGCATGCAATCTATGTCACAAGTGTTTGGTAGTTAACATCAGGCGTCACATAAACAGCTAATCAAGTTCACATAATTTATGCGTCTCAACTTTGGTTTCACAGTTTAGTCTAACATGGATATTCGTTAACATAATTAATACAATTAACAGACTTAACAGAAGTACTATACTAGACAGAGTTTACAACCTAACAGAGTTAACAAGATTAACTGGATATAAAACAGAGTTACATTTTTAACAGCATAAATAAACTAACTGAGTTCCCTGAATTAATAGAGTTATTACTTTACAGGTTCAACAACTAACATCGTTAATAACTAATAGAGTTACCGTTTAGAACACACAAGAGATCATAAAAGACAAAAAGCACATATTACTGGTGAAAACACATTTGGGGCCGAAAACACTCTTGGGTCGAAATCCAAGATTGGGCCGAAAACCTTTTAGTGTTTTCGCTGGGTTACAATATCATCAACAACAGCAGGTTACGTTCATCCTAATCGTCTAACAAACAAATGATCATTATATAATCATAACAAACAACTCATCATTATAACAAACAACAGTAGGTTACGAATCCCCAATCATTAATCATTAAACCCACTCCATATTGCATATGAATATCATCATCAATGTCACATATATCCAATCTGATTGAACCTACACTTTAGCCCCATGTAATCTGACAACATATATTAAAGTGTGCACATGGTTTGACTATGAAACACCTACATAGCCGCCAATTTTCTATACCCTAGGCTATCAACCATTTAATCTCAATCCTATTGGACCTTTAAGCCACTATCACATTCAACTCAATTATTAATACAATCTGAATTAACATCCATGTGTTATATATATACGGCATCAAGATTCAGTTCAACAACTAAATATATCATGTATCATCCATGAATCACAATCATACAAAACACTTAAATCAACCAGGAGATCACACTTGTTCACATAAAATCAAAACAATCGACAATAGTTAAACAAGCATAATACTAACCAGCGAATATGGGGAATATGGTGATGGTGATCACGACTGGGGGGGGGGGCATCCTGTTGCCGTACGTATGAGATGGAGAGATAGGGTTTGAGAGTTTGTTATTTAATCAACAACATTATTACGTATTCATATAATTGGGGCGGTTTACATTAACAGCCGAAGTGGGCTCAAAATATACTTCACTGTTATGGGCCAAGAATAGTCAAACAATTTATGTAATTTGAGTTTAATACAAGTAGTGGGTGAAAGTGGATTATAAGGTGATTAAAGTGTGTGTGTTAATCCTCATATGCGCTACATATGGCCCAAATACATAGCCCAAATACACACTTAACATTTTCCTATCCGTTTTACATTTAGAAAGTTTATTCCAGTTACGAGCGTTTAACGATTTATATCATTGTAAGGGACGTACACGAGAATAAATAAGAAAACATAATTGTGATACTAAAAGATACTAACCTTTCAAGTCCGGGTTGTCACAGAGATGATAATGATGGTGACACCATTATAGAGATACCAGATGATTTACTGATCACCGATATTTGTGACCCAATACAAAGTTTAATTGACTTTGTATATCCTTCAATTATTCAACAATTTAGGATTGCTGGATTTTTTTTCTGAGCGAGCAATTCTAGCACCCAAAAATGAGGTAGTTCATGAAATTAATGATCGATTGCTTTCGTTATTTCCTGGTGATGCGAAAGAGTATCTGAGTTCTGATAGTATATGTCAAACCGAACAAATTCTTGATTCTTTTCAAGAAAGCTTATACTCAACAGAAAATTTGAATGCTCTTAAGATTTCTGGCTTGCCTAATCACAGATTAGTTCTTAAAGTTGGTGTTCCTGTGATGCTTCTTCGAAACATTGATCAACAGAAAGTGTTATGTAATGGTACAAGGCTTCAAATTACTTTTCTTGGTAAACGAGTTATAGAAGCTGAAGTTATATCTGGTGGGAACATTGGCACAAGAGTTTATATTCCAAGGATTAATATGATCCCGTCTGACAAAAAAATACCTTTTCAATTTCAACGAAGACAATTTCCGTTATCAGTTTGTTTTGCTATGACAATTAACAAGAGTCAAGGACAATCGTTATCAAAGGTTGGTCTTTATTTGAAAGATCCTGTCTTCACTCATGGTCAGTTGTATGTTGCATTATCAAGGGTCAAGACCAGAGAAGGCGTTAAAATACTAATTTTCGATGCTGATGGAAAACCAACAAATAAGACTTCTAATGTTGTTTACAAAGAAGTTTTTACTAGCTTGTAATCATTGTGAGGAATGTTAAAACGCTATTTGATCAAAGTCAAACTACTTATGTTAAAAGCTAATTATAATAGATAAAACACTATTTGAGCAATGTTAAAACGTTGTTTGACTAAATCTGTTTGACCAAAGTCAAACTACTTTTGTTAAAAGCTACTTGATAAAACACTGTTTGACCAAAGCCTGTTTGACCAAAGTCAAACTACTTATGTTAAAAGGTACATATAATAGATAAAACTAGATTTTACCTCGGCATTGCTTCTTGAGGTCATGAAACTTACTTATGTTAAAACCTAATTACTATTAATACATGATTCAAAGCATTCAAATTTTATGTTATGTTAATGGTTTTGCTATATGAAAAATTATTTTTCTTTGTTAATTTGAATACCAAATCAATTCAACTAATCATGTACTTTACTCTTGTATGTCAATGTAAATGTAAATAACAAATTTAAAAAGGGGTGTATGTGTAAATAATTTTCATCAGTTGAAAATATGGGAAGAGAAAAACACAACCGTCACTATTTCTTCATCATCATTACACATCAAACATCTATCATCTCTTCTTTCAAAAATCTCTTCTCCCCAGTCATTTTCTAGGGTTTCAATTTTCTTTTCCTCCGTCTTCTACACTTCAATCACCTGAGGTTTGATTATTTTTTCTTCAGCAACTGGTATGTACATTCCTATTGTAATGAACTTTATATTGTTTAATCTATGTTAATTTAAATCCTATCTTGCTACTAATACGATTTTAAATGTTTATTGCTATACATTCAAGATTCAAGAAGGGTTTACTTATGTGTTTGAATCATTTGTTGAGAACATGTTAAAATAATTATTATTTTCAGAATAATTTTAACTCATACTCTGTTTCTATGATTAATTTCACTATATACTCTGTTAATACAAAAAGTTAATGTTCATTTTCGAAGCCAGCTTTTTAATTACAGTCTTTTAACATCTTTACTGATTCAGGTTTTATGATGTATACTACATTTGTTAAGTTTCTTCATAACCCAGAATCTTTGAAACTAGTATGACATGTTTTTACATACATAATTTATTTGTATTGAGATATATATTTAACAGTTCTTTTATGGTTTATATTTTCTTACACTATTTAAAAATTATATACAGGATGTACCTATATTCTTTGCTAATTAAAAGTGGGGAGATTGTTGGCAAAAAAGTAGGTTGCAAGTATATCATGAGACTGGTAAAAAATGGGTTGTTAGGGCTAGAACATAAAATTCAACGCCGATAATAACTGACGGTTGGGAAATTGTTGTTAAAGATCTCAATTTGCCGAGGGATACTTTGTTGGTTTTCAAACCGTTAGGTGCTTTTGGACTTGAACTTTCATGTTATGTTAATGGCATGTGTGGGGAATCTTATTTCACCTTTAATCGTTATGCAAGATTTGGTTTTACGGTATGAGTATTGATCTTAACTTCAATTCTTTTGCATCTTTAACGTGTTAACACTTATTCTCATAAGATACATACTTCACGTTTAGTATTCATTATTTTTAATTTTATGCAGGTAATTGAAGACTGCTTCATTGAACAATTTTACGTAAACAGTCCACCGAGTGGGAAATTTCAAATCTGTTATAAAGGTTCCTACTGGAATGTTGAGGTGTCTAAAGTTGATACCCACTTTGTATTTTCTAGAGGATGGCCGGAAATGTGCAACGATGTTGGGATACTTGAGGATGATTTGCTTGTGTTTATGAGGATTGATGATTTTGTTTTTGAAGTAGTAGTTTATAGAGATGAGATTGAGATTTGCTTTTTGAAGAAACCTGAATCTGATGATGATAGTGTAGTTGAGATATTGAAGGCTGATTATGTTAATAATGCATTCAAGGTACGTAAGTATTTAGCATTAGCAATAAAAGTTTTAATTTTTTAGCTTTATATTAATTATTTTATTAATGTTGACCAGGACATCTATGAGGATGAAGAAGTTGTTTCTGTAGGTGAAGGTACAACCGTTACTCAGGTACTTGCTAAATTATTAAAATTATTTATTTTTAGTTTAACATATATAAGAATTTAATGTTTTTACAACTATTAGTAATGCTGTTTACTGATGTTATATTTATTCAATAATGTATTATTTACAAGAACTTACCAACCAATGCCGAATGCACGTCCAAGAGACGCATGTCTTCACGATTGAACCAAACCCAAGATGTAAGTTTACCATCTTAAAGATTGTTATATTACTATTGTTATTAAATTTACTCTATGACAACAGGTTAAGAAGAAAGCTAAAGTTACTTCTGAGAGAAAGGAGGTCGTCAAGAATAGGACTAAGGGAAATGCTGCCTTACCTGTCGACACAAGTGATCATACTGGATGTTCTTCGTCTGTTCATAAAGTTAAGGTATCTATACTTGCCAGTTAATTAGTATATGTTATATAAATTGTTTTTTTTTGTGCATATATTGATCATTCCTTTAATTCACATGTATATGTTTACTTTTTCATCAAGGGGAAGAGAGCTGCCAACGTTCAAAAAAAGCTTAACCGTAGAAATAAGATTGCAAAGACTGCAAAAAAACATTCTGGACATCCTCTTGACCCTGAGTTCTTTCATTTTGATCGCAAAGGAGACTATAGGCTGGTATACCATTTTTTATAATAAACTAATGATTTACGTTTATTTGTCTGACTATTATTTTTTTCCACACAATACATGTAGCGTCTTCCTGCTAAAGTTGCGAGACGAGCAGGTCTTTTTCTTGATCTTCATCCTTTGAAAGTTCAAAACATGGTTGGAGTTGTTATGATGTTAAGTTGGAGTTAAATGAATTGAAGCCACGTTATGCGTTGGAAGGTTGGCGAAAGTTTATGACTGACAATAACTTGAGGTTTGGTGATATGTTGCATTTCACATACGTGTCTTCGCAACAGAAGATAATATTAAATCAAGTTACATCAGTTTAACAAACACATTTTAAGTCTGTTCTGATATCAGATACTAATTATGAATTTTTTGATGGTGATGTTGTAGGTTTTTTTCTTAAATTATTAACTTGATGTTTTTGTTACTATGTATGGCTAAGATGATAAAACACTGTTATTAGCACTTTATGTTTTATATTTGGCCAATTAGATTATGTGTTAAATTATAGTTCTTTAAGTCATTGTTCCATTTTCTTGAATTGTATCTAATTTTTTAAAGAACTTCAATAACAAATAGTGGTTTGAACATCTGTTTGCCTTTTGGTCAATAGTTAATGGAAACCTATGTTAGGTTCAACAATGTTTTGAAGAGGAAAACTGTGTTAGAAGACAGTAGATCTTAACAAGTTAAACATCTGTTAAGGCTTAAACAGATGTTTGCCCTTTAACAGATGTTTGGCCTTTTATATCAAATGTGTGGACTTAAACAGTTGTTTGACCTTAAACACATGTTTGAACCTTAAACAGATGTTTTGCCTTAAACAGATGTTCTTCTTCTATATTAGATATTTGGACTTAAACAGATGTTTCGCCATAAACAGATGTTTGGTCTTAAACCAAACATTTGTTTAAGCTCAACATCTGTTTGACTATTTGTCAATATCTTATTGACTTTTGGTTAACATCTGTTTCAAATTTGGTCAACATCTTATTTTGTAAAAGAGGTACAAAAACAAAGATTTTTTCAAAATCTCAAATCACCCTATCATGTAAGTGCATTGATGTAAAAGTGGAAATGATGTTATTCATATGGTCCTGTTGTGCTTTTGTTTGTCCTCTAATATGAGTTCATGATATAATGCGGTGATTTGAAGACATTTTTGTTGAATCGAATGAGATGGTTGATGTAATGCGGTCGTATTAATAACAAATAGTAATTAATTAATCTAAATAACTTTCCCGAGCCCGGGAAGCAATTCCGGGTAAAAACCTAGTAATATAATATACAATAAATTGATAGTTAAGTTTTGATACTTTATGGTTCAACCCATTAGTTAAAAATAAATTTATTCCCATGAGTCCAGAAAGTTCATATTTTGAGTAATTCATTTCTTTAAATCTTTTATTGATCCATCCTTAAAACTCCAAAATATTGTGTTCAATAAATTTAAACAGAAGTTTATTTCAATATACTACTTTTATCAAAGGATAAAATAAAGTCATGGAAATAAGCTTGATGATGGGTACCATCGGATGTATAGTATTATTTTTATAAAATAATTTAGTATTATATATACGTGTGTAAATATTATGTAAGTTTAATATTAACTAGAAATTTGAAAATTCTATACACATATATGCATATACCGGATAGAATTTCTTAAGGGTATACCTAATATAATCTCTTCTGTAAGATAACCATAAGAGAAAATGTCATTGGTAATTCATATGAAAATATGAAGTTATTATAAGAATAAACCATGAAACCTACTATGTTTTAAAATGCTATCTGTCTCAATAAAATATTCCTTGTAACGGAATCTAAGATAATATATACATAAATAGAGTTAGCTGTAAGTATACTCGTTACATCGAACTTAGCTATAGTGTCAATGGAGACAATGATATATTTGAAACTCCATTCTCCAACCAAAAGAAAACCACAACCATAATAATATCTATGCTTAAATAAAAGAGTTGGGATATTGATATTCACTGGTAACCACCAGGACAGTATTTAGACTTGAACCTAAGAAGAATGCCTTAGTATAAAGCTTTGAGATAAGCCAATTACTTGCATAGATAAAGTGTGGTGGTTATTAGTATCCCTTGAGGATGATGACTAGAACAGTGCATGTATGATAAATAAGCGATAACAACTGGCCACTGTTATTTCTTGTTTATTGATACTACTCGGTTCTAGAATATGATCCTTCATGAGAATACTGATTTCCTTGTTTCTTGATGCAAACTATAATAAACTATGTACTTTCAAAATCCTAATTTGAGAGAAGTCTATTTATGGGAAATACCATGATAATTACCTCTCCGGTAAAATTGGGCATGGTGCGGTAGACTCTCCAGCTTGTCCGGGTGAGATGGGGTTACCTCTCCGGTGAGACCGGGTGAGATGGGGTTACCTCTCCGGCAAGACCGGGTAAGATGGGGTATGTGTTATAATAATGGAATTCCCAATATAGTACCATGACCTGATGTCTGACTTATGAATCTATTAGATACATTGACCTTATAAATGGTATGTATACTACTAGTATGTGAAATATATGATTATATAGACGTGTATGTCTATGAGGAAATCCAAAGATCATATTGATTGACAATTAGGGATAAATCATGAACAAGTGTGTCGATGATAATTTTAGACTTATTTATTAGGAATCTCCCGTATACGTCTATAATTCTGACATCAAACACTATTTCGTTTGATCATCTGTCTCGTAGTTCGTGCACCAAGATAAACAACATAAACTCTATAAGTTGGGACGCCATCGAAAGTTTAAGAATTCCTCTTGCATTACCTTAGAGTATTGACGCTTTAGGAAACCTATGCTAAAACACGAAACATCTAAAAACATACGCTAACAGTAATGTTACTTTCATTCAGAACTCTTGAAAAGATAAGAATCTCAGAGAATAGTTCACTTCAAAGTAAAATAGAATTCAAAGCATGGACCAGAATATACCTAGAAACTAAGTTAACTAAAAATTTTCATCCATATTTCAAGGAATCTCGAGGACGAGATTTAAAATAAGGTGGGGAGGATGTAACATTCCCAAAATTTTTATTTATATAAAATATATAAATATTTATTAAAAGAATGCATCATGGGTAAATTGACCAATGGAAATATGAGGTATTTTGGGCAAGCGTAGGAACCATTTAATAATTAAATTAAAAAAAATACATTATATTTGAACCTACTCTGTTTTTAATGAAACTTGGTTCAAAATGTAGATAAAATTATTCTTGTTCTAATGGCATATTCAGGATTTTAAAAAACGACATATTTTACAAGTTATAAGTGCCAAATAAGTGAAGCAGTTAAATTAATATATATATTAAATAAAATAATAAAATAAAAGAAAACAAAATATTAGTAAACGTAAATTTTGAAACTAGATAAATAAAATAATATTTACTTTTGAAATTGTTGCATTACGTATAAAATAAAAGAATTGAAAGAAAATCTAAAATCAACCATTAATGCTAAAAGCATATGTGTATGCTTCAAATTAAAAGTCAGTGTATACGTGTACTAAAGATTTCATGAAGTTCATGCTTTGGCAAATAGTATAAATCACAGGCAGATACTGAAGTTTCAAAAATGCTCAGCCCCTCTTGATCTTCTCTCTCTCTCTAAAATTCTACCTTTTATCCCTCACCCCATATTAATAATAAAGCCCTGCCCTGTTTTAAATATTTTAACCCTTGATCACTAATACCCTGTCCAAGTGACGTAGGGCCCCGTAACGTATGTCAAGGCTCTGCCTAAATTCGTTGGGGTTCTGTCTCGTGACGTAGGGATAAAGTGAAATTGGGTTACTGTACTTAGTGTGAGTACACTATATATTTTATTAAATAATCCAGGAGTTGTACGCAAAATATAACAACCCTCCTAAAACACCCTTTGACACCCTACACTTTCTAAAATACATCCCATACGTGAAAACCGAGCCCAAAATACAATATATAAATTAAAAACAAGAAATAGTAAGTTGAGGCGGGCCGCGTAGGACCCACCCCAAACTTACGCGGGTGGTATGAAGGTTGAAACCTGATCTCGTTCATTTCTTTAGTTCAGGCGGGCCGCGTAAGACCCCTCGATAGTTAACGCGGGCCGCGAGAAACTAAAAAGGTGGCGCAGCCCGGTGCGGCCACGTGGCCCAACACCCGGCTAAGCTAGTTGTCGACTCAGCACAGCTACGCGTTGACCCAGCTTTGACGCGGGCCGCGTAAGATTTGTGCTTATGTTACGCGGGCCGCGAGAGACCCAGGTTCAGGCACTATATAAAGGAGGCATCGGCTGTCCATTTCAATTCGTTCACAATTCATTCTCAAATCACAATTTCTGATAGTAGAGATAATACGCGGGTATAATACCTCCTTAATTAGCGAGGTTCTGCTCTGTTGTAAGTATTATAACCCCAGTTTCGTAATAGATACGCTGCCCAATTGATTTAGGGTTCCGTAATAACTGTCGTGGTTCTGCCCGACGTAGTTATTGGAATACCGTCTCGGGGAGGATATCATTAATATTTTCAAAGGGTTATGATACTAAACTATGTGCATTTGTGTAAATTATAGATTATTCCTAGGAAACCCTTACACGAAGTCTAAGATAGCAATGTGAGTTTATCCTCTTTTTGTTAACCTTTTTGGAATGTTTTACAAAACCTTAATTGTTTTACAATACAATTAAGCAGTGATTGAGTCTTTGTAATTCTTCAATTACTGCCGGTATTATGGGGTTTTGTATACAAAATTTATTACTTGCGAGTAGTAAGTCAGAATGACAGTACGTTACCATTGGACAACGAGTTAGCCAATGTGTAATATGACCCACAAGTCAAGGATTGACAGTACTGAATGAGTAATTGTGTAGAAATAAACAATGTGATCGCTCTCAATACTGTGTTAATTGATAAAATGTTTCTTGTTTAAACTGGGATTCACTCACCAGTATTTCCCACTGCCAAATGTTTTTAAACACGTGTTTCAGGTAACACAATTTGAAAGCCAAGTAGTAAAAAGCCAGCTTGAGAGCACGGACCGCTTGTAAAACTGTGGCTATAAAAGTTATCTAAAATACGATGTTTTAAACTCAATAAAAGAGGGTTTAACCCTATGTTGTAATAAGAAACTTGGGTTGTATCCATGTGATTATTAATATCAAATAAGGTGGTTTTACTCTGATAAAATATTTCCTAACTACGGTCCTGATGAAATTTCCGCTGCCAAATTAATAACTGATACCACCACAAATGAATGTTCGCGGCCGCCCGTTCCCGGGACAGATAAGGGGGTGGGGGTTGTGACACCAAATGTCCAAGAAGTGGTTAAAAACGAAGTCATCAAATTACTTGACGTCGGACTCATTTACCTAATCTCTGATAGTCCTTGGGTAAGTCCCGTCTAAGTAGTTCCAAAGAAAGGAGGTATGACGGTAATAACTAATGAGAAAAATGAATTAATACCAACTAGAACCGTCACAGGATGGAGGGTATGTCTAGATTATAGGCGATTAAATGAAGCAACTAGGAAAGATCACTTTCCTTTACCCTTCATTGATCAAATGTTAGAAAGATTATCCGGTCATAAATTTTATTGTTTCTTGGATGGTTTTTCAGGTTACTTTCAAATCCCGATAGCACCCGAAGACCAAGAAAAGACAACATTTACATGTCCCTATGGAACTTTTGCTTATCGACGCATGCCATTTGGTCTATGCAATGCCCCCGCAACCTTCCAACGTTGCATGGTGGCCATCTTCCATGACATGATAGAAAAGACAATGGAAGTCTTCATGGACGACTTTTCTATCTTTGGAGATTCATACGACCAATGCCTCGATAACCTTGAACGAATGCTATCCCGATGTGAGGAAACTAACCTCACCCTTAATTGGGAAAAATACCATTTCATGGTAACGGAGGGAATAGTACTCGGTCACAAAATCTCAAGTGAAGGAATGGAGGTTGATCGAGCCAAAATAGACACTATTTCTCGATTACCACCCCTATCCTCCATTAGAGCTATCAGAAGTTTCTTAGGGCATGCCGGATTCTATAGACGATTTATCAAGGACTTTTCTAAAATCTCAAGACCTCTAACAAAATTACTTGAAAAAGATGCACCTTTTATCTTTGATAAGGATTGCAACCAAGCATTTCTAACACTAAAGGAAATGCTAGTCAATGCACCTATCATGATAGCGCCTGATTGGAAATTACCTTTCGAAATCATGTGTGATGCAAGTGACTTTGCAGTTGGAGCTGTCTTGGGATAAAGAAAAGAAAAGCATTTTCACCCAATTTATTATGCTAGTAAAACACTTAACGATGCACGAGAAAATTACACAACAAGAGAAAAAGAATTACTAGCCGTGGTATTTGCTTTTGATAAATTTCGTTCTTATCTTGTTCTTTCTAAAACAATAGTCTATACAGATCATGCAGCCATTCGATATCTCTTCAAGAAACAGAATTCTAAACCGCGTTTGATTCGGTGGATTCTACTCCTCCAAGAATTTGATATTGAAATCAAAGATAAAAGAGGAGCAGAAAACACTGCAGCAGATCATCTTTCGTGCTTAGAAGACCCAGCTTTGGAGGCGACCAGGGACGAGCATATCAACGAAAAATTTCTAACGGAGTCCTTGGAAATGGTGGAATACAGAGAAGAACCATGGTACGCCGACTATGCTAACTACTTAGCTAGCGGTATAGTCGCCAAAGGATGGCCACATCATCAACGAAAGAAATTCTTTGCCGATGTGAAGCATTATTTTTGGGAAGATCCTTATCTTTTCAAAATGTGTGCCGATCAACTCATCCGCCGATGCGTACATGGTAGTGAAGCAAGTAGAATTCTCCGCCATTGTCATGAAGGTCCATACATGGTGCCGCTAGTACCGTATGAAAGGTATTTGATTCAGGATTTTATTGGCCAACCATTTACAAAGACGCCCAAAGACTTGTTAAAACATGTGATGCTTGCCAAAGAACAGGTAATATTTCTTCTAGAAACGAAATGCCACAAAACGGCATTCTTGTTTGTGAAATTTTTGATGTGTGGGGACTCGACTTTATGAGACATTTCCCACCGTCAAAAGGAAACAAATATATACTTGTGGTAGTAGACTACTTGTCTAAATGGGCCGAGGCCGAGACACTTCCTACAAATGATGGAAGAGTCGTGGTAAGATTTCTGAAAAAATTATTCTCTCGTTTTAGAACACCTAAAGCATTAATAAGTGATAGAGGTACCCATTTTTGTAACCATCAACTTGAAATTTTTTTAACAAGATATGGGGTCTATCATCGGGTCTCAACGGCATATCACCCTCAAACAAACGGATAAGCCGAAGTGACTAATAGAGGTTTAAAACGAATACTCGAAAAAACCGTAGGGTTAAATAAAAAGGAATGGGCCGATAAATTAGATGAAGCTTTATGGGGTTTTCGAACAGCTTATAAAACCACAATAGGTACAACCCCATATAAGCTCGTCTATGGAAAAAGTTGTCATTTGCCAGTAGAAATTGCACACAAGGCCTACTGGGCAGTTAAAAATGTAAACTTAGATCAAGAATTTGCCGGTAAAAACCGATTTTGTCAATTAAATGAATTACACGAACTAAGGAATTATGCATACTCTAACTCTGAAATTTATAAGGAAAGAATGAAAAATTGCATGATAAACACATTAAACCTAATGAATTTCGAGTAGGAGATCAAGTTCTATTGTTTAATTCATGACTTCGATTATTTCCTGGTAAATTAAAGTCTAGGTGGTCAGGACCTTTTTCCATCACCCATATTTTCCTTCACGGTGCAGTAGAAATTAAATCTCAGAATGAAATTCCATTCAAAGTCAATGACCAATGGCTGAAGCTCTATCAAGGATTCATTGAGGATGAGGAAGAAGAAATCTCGCTTCAAACGGTCGAAGAATGAAAGCATCGACATCATACCTGGTAAGTTACGAACAAGCGGGTTGACATCTAAATCGGTAACTCTTCTAACCAAGTTTTGGAAAACAGGGCACTCACACGAGCACAAAAAAAATCAAAATTGCCCACCCACGGGGCCGTGTCCGCGCAACTGTCGGGATAAAACCCCTTTTTCATAACAGTTTCTTCATTCCACACGCCCCGTTTCCCCGAAAACTCTCCAGTTCAGGCGATTTTTCTGCAAGATTTCAACGTCTCCTCTACATCTAACAACATCAAGGTATGATGCCATCATCATTAGTAGTTAGATTAGGAACTTGCATGTAGTTTAACATAAAAAATTTGGGGAAAATCTAGGGTTCTTGATATTCATCCGGATCGAACCTCAAATTTTTGCTTAGATATGTTAGCATTAGTTTAGATACATGTTATAGGAAGTAATCAACTTGTATTGTTTGTAGATTTGCCCGATTTCTAAAAAAAACCCCAAACCCTTGTTTTTGAACCGAAAAAGATAAAATTGAAGGGGTAAACGGTTTGTTTTGGGAAAAACAGCACTTGGGGTTTCATTTTCGGGGAAAACCGCCCCTACTGGACCAAAAAATTTCAAGTTTTCGGGACTGGGTCGAAAAATGGGATTTTTGGGAAACAGACGTTTGGACACGGGGGGGGGGGGGGGGGCGTGTCCAGCCAATTTTAGACCAACTCGGGGCGTGTCCGCTGAACACGGGGTCGTATTCAGCCGACTGTTTTCAGTATTCTCTGAAAATTTCACTGTTTCGTGCTAATTGTTTGGTGTTTCCTTTCAGATGGCCAAGAAATTCACGCGGTTCAATGCAAATGAGTTGGATGCTAAAGCAAGATACGACGTGCTTCGAACCAGGCTGGAGGAATGTAGGATCGATATTGACGATCTAATGAGTCAATCAGAGTCAAAATACCACTGTTTGCATGGCGGAATCACGCAAACAGCTTGAATCAGAGAGAAATGAGTAGAAATAGACAGAATATCACTTTAAACACTGTTTCTCATTAATTGGTCTCAGAAAAATCCGGCAGCACTTCGGTATACAACTTGATGATCGGTGTAAAATGAGAAACAACTACCACTATTTATAGGGGATCTAATTCCGCTCCAAATGACACATTGTCATTTCGGGCGGAATCAACATCTTCTGATTTCGCTCCAAATGACAACGTGTCATTTCGAGCGGAATCACCACATTACAACATAACATTTACATTCAGCCCCCTACACTATACATAACTGACATATTTGACCCCTAAAAACTATACAAGCTTGACTAAGACTAAGACGTAGGCTTCGGATCGTAAACGATCACTAGATCTGCGATGAATTCGATTTAACGTGCGGAAACCGTTAAATCGAACCGTAATCGTGCGTGAAAACATAACTAAACAACGTTTTATTACGTAACGACGACAACCGGACAGAGTTTCGACTCGGTCTACACACTAGACACTCGTAATCTAATCAACGTGATGTAATCGTAGTGTTCTTGATGAACTGTGTGAAGTTGTTCTCTGATTTCTGTCTTCTGATTCCGAGTGAAATGAGATCACCGATTTATATAGTTGGTCAATGCTTACATTTCAAACGGAATCAACTTCCAGCATGCATATATCTTATTTCAAGCGGAATCTCATTCCAAGCTTTCATCCCATTTCAAGCGAAATCAAACTCCATGCAAGCATGTCAGTTTTGTACGAAATAAAAATCCATGCGTATGATATTGCATATGATGTCATCATTGTATAATGATGACATCACTTTGGATCTTGCTCAGATTCTTCACATCGTGCCGTACCATATACTGACCTGACATTCCCTAATGACACCTAGTGAAACCTAGCGAAACCTCTGTCCGGTATTTTACAGACTCAAGACATTAGACTTTACATGAACAGTTAGATTTCTATCTATGGCCACACACACAGTGCACTAACAAGGAATACCCACGACAAGTATGCATGGATCTTCTAGGAGCAGTGAACCAGCTTGACCGATTTAACAACCTAGTCACCGGCCCACTAAGAGTCGCCCTGTGCACTCGACTTCGCTCAGTCCATGAATATAACCTAGAATTCTACAGCATATTCGCGTTTAAAACAAGAGTCGACCCATTTGATAATGATGGGGTAGATTCCGGTGTGGGGGGACTGTGTACTCAATCTCGATAGCACATTTTGGGTCTATAGTTGGGTTGTATGCGGTGGAAGATGCGGGGGATGAAGAAAACACCGGAGGTTTACGTGAAATACCAGAAAAGCAACGCCAGGCTGCTTGGGCGCAAATAGGAGAAGGCAACTACAATCCAAGCAGCACTAAGAGTACTAAGTTGAGGGACCCTCTTTACCGTTATATCCATAGGGTCCTCACTTACTCTCTTAGCCAAAGGCACGACAGCAGTGGCGTTGTAGGGTTAAGAGATCTGGTGGTCCTTCATTGCATTCATACCCGCACCAACCTTGACGTTCCATACCTCCTGCTCCGAAACATGCATTGGAACCAGCTTGCTCCTCCCCCAACTCCTATCTTCTTTGGGGGGTGGATATACCATCTCTTCAAGCATTTCGTGAACATGCCCAGGTCTTTCCAAAAGAGCCCATGGTCGAGAATAGTGGACATGACCATCTGCCGCTCCATCAACCTAATTTATGAAGCAGAAGACGGGACAGTTAGCTTCCAAAGAGTCCAGGGGCATGCTTGGAACCCGCAAGAGGCACTCGTCTTACACGCTCCACATTTCCAACCTCCTCCTCAGTACCATTACCAGCCCCAGGGTGATCTGGGCCAATCCTCCTCTTAAGGAGGCGGTTTTCCTAACTTCCAAAGTTTACATGATTTATTGCAGGAAAACCTCATGTGCACCAGGAACACCTACAACATGGCCAGCAACACATACACCTAAGTCGGAGCAATTGAGAGAAACATATCCGACATACAGGATGACATTAGGAACATCCGGGAGTACATGGTGGGGCATGGAGGAGACGATGATGATGAAGACGAGGACAAGGACTAAGCGGAAGGAGAGGAGGTAGGATCAGCTAGTTGGAGGTCTCACATGTTAACCCCCTTTTCTTACGAACAATTTCCGGCCTGCGTGCTGTTTGTTGAATAATTTACTTTCTTTAACTCTTTTTACTTTCTGCATTTATTTTTCTTTTTAACTTTGTGACATGGATGCTTGAACATTGGTAATTTAGGATGCTTGTTATGGTTTGGTGTGGTATTGATTAGTTAAACAAGTACATATGAGGCTTAGAGCACTAAACATTAGTGCTACTAAAGCCGGGACAGGAAAACCAAAGCCAGAAACCTGTTTTGCACCTTTGCAGTTTGTCCACACGGGGTCATGTTCAGCCAACACGCCCCCGTGCCCATTGCCCCAGACCTGCTGTTTGTCTAGAATATGCAGACTTTTGCCAGACACGGGGTCGTGCTCAGCCGACATGCCCCCGTGTCCACCTTCTGTAAGTTCTCGTTACTGGCAATCTGACCACGGGGTCGTGTTCATCCGACATGGGGCTGTGTCCAGACGCCCAGTAACATAATTTTTTGTTTTTTCACATCTTTTTACACATTTAATCAACCTAAAAACTTATTTTTTGGGACACATTGAGGACAATGTGTAATTTAAGTGTGGGGGGGGGGGGGGGATGCTAAAACCTTGAATTTTGCAAGTCTTAACTACAAGCCTTACACAAAACTCTATTGGAACCGCTAAACACCCCAAATTTTTTCAAATTTTTTTTACTTGTCTAGTTTTAATTTGGGAATTTCAAGTTCTAAAAAAAAGGTTATATTTTTACAAATTTACAACCGATAGCGTCGTGATAAAAAGAACCAACATAAGAAAATTATAAAAAGGCATGACAAGTTCAGTTAAAATTTGATTATATATACTTGATCACATAAAAACTCATTCCCACAAAAACTGAGTTTTGAGCCTTTATTGAGCATACAAATACACATCTTTAAACTAAATGCTCATTTTTCGTTTCTTGTGTGAATAGCCGCTTGCTTTCTTACAACTCTAGAACTTGCCACGACGATGCATTCTCGGTCCTTACCAACTTAAACCCGAGTAAGTAAATGATGGAGGCGTTAGGACTAACCCTTTTTATTTCAACACCATTATTTTTCTTTTTTTTACCACCTACCCAAAATCCCCCTAGTTAACCCCTTTGAACCTAAACCTTTTCATTTCTTAACCCACAAAACAAACACCCTTTTTACCCACCAAAACCCTTTTTCATTTTAAACCCTTTATTTTAGTAAAAAGCTCGGTTTTTCATATGACATTCCATAAAAAAAAAGATGATGAAGCGAAAAGAAATAAACAAACAAGTTTATCAAAAAGAACTTTGTTTGAAGAATTGCTTCATCAAAATAAAAAGTTACAAAAATAAAAAGTCTTACGAAAACTGACGCTTTTTACGCCTTTAGCCCTTTCCTACTAACCAGTAACCCGACCACCTACCTTTAACCCAAGCCTAAACCTTCCCCAAAGTCCTCTTGATATTTACAAAGGTATATAGTTAAAAAGGAGGAGGATTGATTGCTTGGAAAGCATATGGTAGAAGTAAGTTCCATGCCGCTCTCGAGTGTTTCACAAAAATACATCTTCGGCCGAGTGTTGAGTGATCTCCCGTGAGGTATGTGAACTTGTATATAAATGGAATTTTAAAGAGGCATGTTATGCCCAAATAAATAATTTCTCTTATGTAACGTTTTAAATAAATCATGACGAATAGGATTGTAAATAAATAAAAATAAAACTTAATAAAGAATCTAGGAAATCCCGACACTCTATGACAAGCCCAAAACCTTCTCTTCTACCCATTCCATTTGGGAGTGTAAAGCCACATTATAAAGAGTTTTGCTTGAGGACAAGCAAAGATTTAAGTGTGGGGGTATTTGATGTGTACAAAATGCAACATATAAATTACATCAAATGTGGCATAAAACTAACCCTTTTTTAGTACTAATGTTGGAAAAAGTGTGTTTCTGTCTTCCTTTTGTATTTTCAGGATTAAATGAGCTCAAATGAACAAAAGAAGCAAAAAGGCAGCTAAATCTAACACAAATACAAGAAAAGGAATAAACGTGGCATGCCCAACCCCTCGACAGCATCCTCCCAAGCAAAAACAAGAGAACAGAAGGCTGAACACGCCCCGTGCTCATTGAGCACGGGGGCGTGCCCAAGTGTCTGCAGAAAAGACAAAGTTGTAGAAGCTTCTATCACCCACCACGGGGGCGTGCCCAGCAGGCACGGGGCCGTGGTCAACTCTAAGATTCGCAGAATCTAGGAAAATCTTGATAGTACAGATACACTTCTGCACACGGGGTCGTGCCCAGTGGACACGGGGGCGTGGTCAACTAATGCGGACAAACTGCATTTAATGAAGAAAGAGAAGACAGGTGGACACGGGGCCGTGCCCAATGGACACAGGGCCGTGCCTAATGGACACAGGGCCGTGTCCGGGCTTCTGTGCAGGCAATAAATAGGGGTGCTTGGCTCATTTGCAGACCATCCCTTGGCAAACCACCTCTCTCACACTTCACCCACCCACCACCATCATCCATCATAGAGTGTGTGAGTAGTCTCAGGATCCAAGATTGATCGTAAGAGTTCTTGACAATCAAAGGCCATGTTTGCCTAAGTCTCTTACATCACTTGGTGAAGACAAGTGTCTAGTGTAATACTTTTTATTTTTAATATTTTCGCACTTTTTATTTGGTTATGTATTAATGACTTTAATAACTAGTTTCTTATGTTGAAGGTGAATCTTCCTTATCATTTGTCTGTGGTGTCTTGGCGTTATTTTACTGTCTATATAAAATAAAAGATTTTCACCATTCATATCTCCACGGTCTATATGGAGATATGTTGGCTACCTGGTCGGGGGTTAAGGGAATGGTTTAGTAAGAGTCTTGCCTTATTCAGTGTATAGATCCTGTAAGGACCTGGGTCAACTTTAGTAGGACCTCCTTCAATACCCACTGGTATTGGATGGCGGGGGTCCGAACTCCTTGATCCCCTCATATGTAAGCTACTATTAAAACTTTAACCCGGCTATTTAGGATTGTATCCCTGCTGACTCAAACTACTTAGCCGAGGGTAACGTCGCCTTCAAAAGAGCGGCCTACCACATTACGCATTAATAACTTAATTATTTATCTTTCAATAATCCAACCCTTCAGGATTGTATCCTTGCTGACTCAAACTACTGGGTTGAGGGTAACGTCACCTTCAAAAGAGGGGCCTACTACAATAACTAAGATAATCTCTTAAAAAGTGCAAAAGTGCGAAAGTAATCAAAGGTTACACTAAACACGAGTCGGATCTAAGTGATTCATCTTGTCTATCTGTTTTTATTTTTATTTCTATTTTCAGCATTTTTAGTTTTTATTTTCTAGTTTAAAACATTTTCTAAACTTTTGATTTGATTAGACGTTGAGGATAGACAGGTATTAAAAGCTCTTATGTCCTTGGACGACCTCGGTATCTGACCAACACTATACTATGCTCACGATGGGTGCACTTGCCCATATGTGTGTTTGGTGTTAGTAAAATATTGTGTTTTATAAATTTAAAACTTGACTAACGTGTAAAAAGGGCTAAAAATATACATAAAACCTATAACACCACACGCGCATCAATAATGTTAACAGTGTATGTGTATTTCTAAATGTCTGAGGGGGAGTGTTATGAATGCAGACATTCAAGCCCATAGGCCAAGCCTGACCTAACGTTAATGGGCTTTAGGGTTGTTGTTGTATTGATCTATATATACGATATATGTACATGAAATACTAGTGAATGAAATCTTTTTCTTATGTTTGTTCTCTTGTTTATAACAATAATTATTTTTTTTATTGGGAGAATAAAACCAAATGATAAGATGGTCGTGGATCGAAACAAGAATGACAGAAAGATCCTCGTCAAAGAAGCCATTAGCAAGGGTAATTCATCGCCAAAGTCTGGCAGCGCAGACGGTTTAAAGTCGTCCTCGTCCTTGGTCAGCACGTCAGGGACACTCTCAGTGTCTGACGTAAACATCTCTGGTGCAGGTACAGTCTCATCATCTGTGGCAGCGGCCATAGGGTCGTTATCACTGACAATTCGTTCCCTGAGGAAGGTGACGTGTGTGCCAATATATAGTAGTCATAGCATGCATATTTACAGTAATCTTTAACACTTTGTGTATTGCAAATAAAGACAATTCATAATGTAATCATGTATCCACATATTCGTCCTAGTCTTCCCAGACTATCCCACCCAGTCTCTCAGACTAAACTCCCTAGTCTCTCAGACTAACTCCCTGGTCTCTAAGACCAACTTTCCCAGTCTCTAAGACTAAATCCCTGGTCTCTAAGACCAACCTCCCAGTCTCTAAGACTAAATCCCTGGTCTCTAAGACCAACCTCCCAGTCTCTAAGACAGATCCTCCCTCAGTCTCTAAGACTGATCCTCCCTCAGTCTCTAAGACTAAATCCCTGGTCTCTAAGACCAACCTACCAGTCTCTAAGACTAAATCCCTGGTCTCTAAGACCAACTCCCAGTCTCTAAGACTAATTCCCTGGTCTCTAAGACCAACTCCCAATCTCTAAGACTAATCCCCTGGTCTTTAAGACCAATTATCCCTCAGTCTCTAAGACTGAACCTCCCTCAGTCTCTAAGACTGAATTATAAATATGAATTGTGAAGTGTGTATTCGTGCATTTTTGTTTGTAAAAATGTTTGTTTCCTGGATCTGGACGTTTTGTGTATGCAATGTAAAAATGTTTGAAAATTTTTTCGTGAGAGCCCTGATGATCATTGTCTAGACTCGAGAAGGAATCCTAGTTCGCTATGATCGAGGCTCTGATACCAAGCTGTCACACCCTGACTTTTGCGGAAGCGTGGTTTATTTGGTGAGACTTCTTAATACCAAAGCAACAATCATAACAATGCTATATGATAAAATTTTGAGATGTTTGTCCATTAATAAAGTTTAGAAACTACCATAATACCATTGTTTGAAAACATCAATACCAAATAAGGTTACAACCGTGCCGTGTTTAAACGAGTTCACAATGACTCAACAAAAGTACTTAATTAAAACCTGAGTTTAAAATTTTGTATCCTGTCTAGGAAAGGGATACACCCTCTAAACTCAACAACCCTGGATAACACCTTTTAATCAAAACGCAGCTTGACACATGCATACCCAGCCAGATCAACTAGTTCCCTGAAATACATGTAGTTTGAAAAATCAACATAAAGTTGAGCGAGTTCATGTGTAAGTGAGTATATATAAACCTTTGTAATATGGCTGTAAGTATGAAAATCCCTGGTATGTAGCAATTAAGGAAAAAGAGATCACCACTGGGTTGCAAAGCCACTGGTATGTGTGAAAAGGTGTAGGAAAACTCAAACCTAGCAAATTTGTGCGTCGGGCACATAGTCACCACATGGTCCACTCAGCGGACTCATGGATGGGGCTCGCTACACCCGAATAGATCTATCACTCTTGTCCCTCGGTCCTACGACGAGGATTAATGGCCTTAAGTGTTGTACCCACCCTTCACATGATCTAGTAGTATAAACCATCCCTAAGCTAACCATACCATACCATGTAAATAAATGTTTGTAATAATTGCCGCATGTATTTCACCCCCTAAGTATGAAACTGAAAACAGTAAAGAGAAAAGGGGGACATGAACTCACAGTAGTGCGTATCCTGTAACGTCAACCTCAAACCCGATCTGCTGCGCGACGACCTACACGTACTAATGTCTATTAGACGAACGGGCCGTGCCTTGGCTTAGGGTTTAGTGTTTTTAGTTGCGTTACTTTGATATTATTTTTGGTTAAAATAATAATAATTATTTTAACTTAACTTTTGTCTTTAGGAAAAACAATTAGGCAACTATTTCGTATCTACACTTCTCAAATATTTTTATGTGCGTATTCCCTTCCCAAGGATGGGGTATTTATACATGTATAAAACTAGCCTCCGATACTCTGTATTTCGTTATAAAAATTATGGCGAGTTTTATGTTTGAAAATATAGTCTAGAATATACTAGTAAACACTTGTCCAGAAAATATTTACTAAGTGTTAGGACTTTCAGAAAATTTCGCCATAGTCTCCTTTGTAAATGGAGGTGTCCATGCTTAATAGCATATCATTTTCTTTTACATATATCCCGTAGATTGTTCTCACATAACCAACCCGACAGTTAGACATGCAATATACTACTTATGTCATTTCAGCTTTATTAATCAAAACTGGACTGTTTTCGAGTATTTTAATAAAATAGTTAACCCATTCTAAAAATTCTCAAATTTTTACAGAATGTCCTATACGATCCAAATATTATTGTGTAAAATATCGGGGTCCAGTTCTTTACCAATATTTTATAGAAAAACATTTACCGGACTGCAATCAGATTTGTCACTTTCTGACTGCAGTCTACGGAATAATTCATTAAAAATTCATCGAAAGTCTGATTGACGAAATTCTAGTGGGAGAATTACGGTGATAACAGTGATCATATACAGAAAAAATTTCATGAGCTAGTTCTACTCAGGTTATAAGTTATGACGAAAAATACAACACACATTTTCAGCAGTAAAATCGCAGCTTGAGCTGCTGTCCAAAAACAGTCCTTTAAAAATAGTAAACGACCTCGAAAAATTATGAGTCTAGTGCCATTTGATCCGTTTTTCGAAAATACATAATTTAGGCTTCAGAAAGTCAGTTTTTCGATTTATAATGATCCAGTTACAGCCAGTTGAAGTTGGCTGAAAATGCTAATCAGCATGCTTTTTATAGTTAAAATGTTACTAAAACGCATCAACGAACACCCTAAACACGGGTTTTTCAAGAAATCAATGATCAAACATCATGCATGTCTTAACCAACCCTAACCCAACAAGATTTCATATTCATGTAAACTTATGTTCATGTTCTTTGTTCATCTTCTTTTTATGTTCTTGTGTTAACATCGAACAACAATCTTTCGAATAATCAACGTAGGAATGACCAAGAGTTAAATCGAAGACTTACAACTAGCACAAGGGCTAGGGATGAACTTGTGAAAAAAGAATGGTGATGAAAATGGCGTGAGAATGCAAGGTGTGATGTTTCTTCAAGCCTCCAAGCTCCAAGCTTCACAAGACTTCTTCTAGCACTTGTTTTGGACTTGATAATGGATCAAATGAGTGAGTGTTGATGTGATGGTGGTGGTGGCGGATATATGCAGCCGAGAGGGAGAGAGGGAGTGAGAAAAATGGTGGAGTGAACTTGTTGGTGATGGTGAAATGATGAGATTAAGCTCTAGCCCAACCTATTTGTAATGATTGTGATATCTTGGCAATTGTAGTGAATAAAAGAGGTCCAATAAAAAATAGAAGGAATATTTGGTAGGGGATTTGTAATGATTAAGGGTGGGTCCCCTTGCTTGAGCCGAAAATTAGAGAGGGGGGGGGGTTAATTGTAAGTTTTTATTATAAGTAGGTGATTATTTAGAAGGTTTAGGGTATTTTCTAAAGTAGTAAGCGTATGACATATTTTTATAGTGTGTGGGGATTTTGAGACCATAATTAGTTAAAAATAGTAAAATAATGTTTCTGACAAAATTTTGGTGTCCCGGGTAATGTCCGGTTGTTCGGTTAAGTATCGTTCCGTTAAAGTGTTAAATTGTACCGTATAGTGTCTTGTATGCATCTTTTGTAACACAATAATTCCCGATACTTAGGAAAGCATTCAGGACCATTTAGTCAATTCTCTACATAATACGAGTATGTTAAAAGCTGAATTCTTGCTGGAATGCAGAATTTTGTACTTAAAATGAGTTTTAGGCACTTTCCGGCACTTAAACTGTCACCTAGTGACACCGTCTTATGGTCCTCACTTCCCTACACTCCCTACTAGTGTAGTACCTCATCCCTGGCTCATATTGGCCATAATAACATTGTCTGCCTATGTGCTGGTATTGTCAGCGTGTTTCTGAATCAACCGTTCAGTGTGCTAACTGTGTTGTGTGCATCAAGTATGTCACTAATGTTTGTGTGTAATAAATGGAGTGACTGTATAAAATATGATGCATATGTATGTATGTAACAGGAATCAGAAAGGAGTTTAATCACAGTTGTAATCAAGCACAGTCATTAAGCACAAATTAAATATTAATTAATTGTACAGCTGCATGTAAATTTGACAGTTGTCACAATTTTCACACCCATAGTTTCATTTACTTATAAAAGTAACAAACATGTAATTAATTTTTTTATTGGGAGAATAAAACCACACTCTAAAATCTTATTTTCACACCCTCTATACGAGACGTATGGTTATACAGCCCGTATAGAACATTCTGACATGATGAATGTTGGGTCATATAATGCTATATCGCTCTATTGATGCTATATGGCTTGCATAGATGGTTCGTATAACATTCTATATGAGCCGTATAACATTATATGAGGTATTAGGGGTTGGGTCGTTTAACATTCTATACGGGTCGTATATGATAGATGGCTCATATAGGAGACAAAAACACATTCTCTGACCACTATTTTTGTGCAACATTCTCTTATACAACCCGGTCGTATAGAAGTAGAAGTGTGAAAATAAGATGTTTGGAGTGTGTGAATAGTGAGAGCCTTTTTATTTCTTATGATTAATATATGTAAATTTATTGGTCTTTTCCTTAGATTCACATTACTAATTAAAGCAATTTGTGCTTTTGCTTTTCTATGTAAATTAAAGAGAATTAGGTTCACAATAGTAATTATAACAATTTGTGCTTTTGCTTTTCTATATAAATTAAAGAGAAAATGAGTTTGAACGAAGTCAAGTATAAAAACAATTTGTGCTTTTGTTTTTCTATGTAAATTAAAAAGAAAATGAGTATGAACGAAGTCAAGTATAATTCCATATTTAGCTGTTAAAAAAAAGTATAATTTCATATTTTTTACACATACAATGCAAAAGAAGGTGGGAAATTGGAATGTATGAGATTGCTTTGATGCTTTTTTATGTACTCGTTAAACCTTTTTTTTTTTTGTAAAGAAAATTCAATTTCTCTTTTGTCAAAGAAACGTTTAAAGTATATGATTCTTGAGGGACATGTTACAAATATTTGTTCAAGTAAACAAAACAATATCGAACTGAAGTCTTATTATTTAGACTTCGAAGTGTTACAGTTTGACAACTACATTTATACATAGAGTGAAGATTAATCCAACTTGGTTGCTTGTTCGTAAAGTTAGTTGTTTTTGAAACGGTGCTTAAACCAACTTGTAAAATTGGGCTTAAAATCTGTATGAGGCAAGCATATCGTTCCGTTTTTTGTTCTAGGAATGTAGACTCTGTCCTTTCTTCGCCTGCTTTTCTTCTGAGCGGGATCTAAGTATCTAACAGATGCGCTAAAACCTTAAACTCCCTTCACGGAGGCGACAATCACTTCCC
>JARYGA010037091.1:0-29834 GCA_030545235.1 Helianthus tuberosus
GATGCTGAAGTGGCGGAAAATGCCCATTAGAGAGCATTAACCATTACGAATGGTCCTAAATTAAAAACCGCTTAATCTAAAGCCAGATAAAATGATAAACAAACCCAATTAACAACACAGTCAGCATCTAGTTTTCATTTTCAAAATTATTTTACCTAATTGCCAACATTTTTATCCAAAAATCCAGAAATCACATCAATTACAAATTTAAAATGTACCATAATTGACACTACATACAACTTAACCCTTAACCTTTTAAAAAAAAACATACAAAAATCAAAACCCTAACAATCCAACTTCTTCAAAAAAGTCAACAATCAGACACTAAATATGCAATTTCTACAGCTTAACATACACAGATGAACAATAAGCATATTACAAAATATAATTTTGAGATTCAAAACAGCAACAAAATGAGATTTGAAGTTACTTTCGCTTCGGGGCGACAACGGGTGAAGTGGCGAGTAGAATATCCGATTCGAAATCGAACGGATCGTCATCCATCTTCAGAATTTTGTGAAATTGTTGTGTAGATTTGAAGAATTTGTTGTATGTTGATGAGTTTGAAACTATGAAACAACACGCATTTCATCGCGCCAAAATTGGGGCAAAACCCTATTTAAGTTGCAGGGTAGACCTGTACCCGAATACAACCCGGGTTCTAAGGGACCCGGCCCGTTTTTATTGGGCTTTAGTGGTTTTGTCCACACAGTGGCGTGGTTATATATTCTTTTTAGTTGGGCTTTTGAGTGTGGGGTTGTTTGTTTCAGCTGTTAATGAGCTCTTAATGGTTCAGATCTGTTTTTGTTTAGCATTTACTGGTTTAGACTTCAGACTGTTTGTTTCGCGAGCATATGTCTAAAAGGTTCAGACATTTGCCTTTGAATGGTTAAGCATTATACTGAGTCTGAATGGTTAAGACCTCTTATCTAAATTGGTCAGACATTTGTCACTCAATGGTTAAGCATTATACTAGCTCTTAATGGTTCAGACATCTTACTCGTTCAACACTTAATGGTTTAGACATTTTACTGGTTCAGCACTTACCCATTCAGAAGTTGTCAAACAAGCCCTAAGACTATTTCATGTCTTCAGATTTTATTATGGTGTACAAAGTCGGGGGTTTTTTTCAAAACCGGTTTTGGTTCGGGTTAACAGGTCAATAACCGGTATTGCTTCAGTTTCGGTTTCTTTTTGGGTTTTGACCGGTTTGACAGGGTATGACCAGGTTGGAACCTGTTTCTATCATAGGATATGGAACCATGTATACCCTGCGGGAAGGTCGGGTATGGAACAAATTCCTCCATAAGACGTTTTAGAACTGGTTTTTTGTGCAACTCTAGACTTTTATATCAAACATTTTCTAATTCTATTATATCAAGTTTGGGTTAACAACCAACATTTAGATACTTGAGGGGCTAGTTATGTCATATGGTGATAGTTAATCAAGATTCTGATGAGGAGAGGGGCTGGTCATGTTTATAGACATTTCACAAAACTTTAAAAGTGGGTATCTTGAGAGAGAAATCAGTGAGAGTATAAAAATCGAGTTCATTTTCGTTACAAATAAAAGACAAAAGAACCATTCTTGAACCCAAACTTTCAAGTTTTGACTTGCCATGATTACATGTTGTAATAAGTTTGACTTATGAATAATGTTGATGAAATAGATGAGTTATATCTTATCAAGCATGTGATGTAGTTAGTTCTATTAGGAGTAGATTAGTTTGTCACTTTGTCCATTTAAAACAAAACGTTAGTTTTCTTAAAAAACTACACTAGAGGAAGTGAGTTTAGGTCATAATCAGAATTAAATAGGTAAAACTAAAATGTAATGTATTTAACTTAAAAGTGCATCTCCTTTTATATGTATAAACCTTTAGAAATGGCTTTGTATAGTAGTATGAGCAATTCAAGTTATGGAGAATCGGGGGTCTTTGACCTAACTATTGGGGAATTTTGTAAACACTGATGATTTGAGAGACGTGTGATACTCATCACTTTTAGATCATATTATTTCGGCGGTTCTCTCGAATAATTCAATTGGATACAACTCATAATCGATAACGAAACTTAGTATATGTGTGTTTTAAGAATTTTTATGAACCAGATGTTTGAGACTAAAGATAGAATTTGAAATTAGGGATGATCTGTAGTAACTACCATGAGGCATTTATTATTTTGAATTAAAAATTGCCTCCAAATCAACCCCAGCCAGGGGCTGCCGCCCCTTGGACCCAGCTCCTAGGGCGCTGCCCCCATATCCCCGCTAAGGGGGGGTTGCCCACTTGGAACCCCCATTAGAGGCTCCACTCGAATACTTAGAATTATAACCACTCAAACAAGCATGCACTCCCGTACCCGGGTTCGGGTTCGGGTTTTCAATACCTGGGTATTAAAATACCCTATTTCCGGGTCCGGGTAGGGTACTGGTATTGGTCGGGTAGGGTTCAGGTTCAGGTTCGGGTATAAGTCGGGGTTTTCGATTCATTTTTTGGGCATAAAACATAGAAATATAATGGAATCCTTTATTTATACATATTCCATGCCTTGAAATCTGTCCAAAAAAACCTCACACAAGCTTTAAAAGTTCAAAAAAAGTTGTTGTACACAACGGGTCCCGGTATTACGAAAACCCGGTCCGAGTATTACGAAAACCCAGTTACAGGTATTACGAAAACCCGGGTTCGGGTTCAGGTATTGAACATAATATGCATACTCGGTCCCTACCCTACGGGTAGGGTCAGGTTCGGGTTTTTTGTGCACCTCTTTTTTTTAACGGCAAATTTCTTTTATTCATGACGCCTATGGGACATGAACCCAGGACCTCCCTCTCCCAAGGTGTTTAAAGGTTTGGCTTTTGCCAATAGACCACCACCATTGGTTGTGCACCTCTAAATTCGATAAAACTATATAGCAACACAAAAGGAAAGAAGCCAGAGGAGCCCATGAAGCATAAAGGAGCCCAGTAGAAAAGCCCAACACCAAGAATGAACAAGACCCTAAAAAACAAGAACACAACCAAAATGAGAAAGATATGTCTGAAATTTGAATTATTATTTTAAAAAGGTATTTGTTGTGTAATCTCACTTAGCTTTATTGTACGTATACTTTTAAGGCATATTGTACGTAGACGGTTGATTTTGGTTCAAGTTTCGAAATGGGTTCGAACAAAAGTGCTTGAGAAGTCATTTTTCTAAATGCGTCAAATGAATAAATCTATAGTCTATAGATGCTTTTAATAAACAATCTTGTATAGTTATGTTTATAATGAATGGACGAATGGTATAATTTTGATACAAAGAAACGAAAAGGTTACTACCTATTTCCGGTACAAAATGTTTCAACAACATATCGATGAATGGTATAATTTTGATACAAAGAAATGAAAAGGTTACCACTTATTTCCGGTACTAAATGTTTTCAACAAGATAATCGATTATACAAAATTTCCAGTACTAATTGTTTTCAACAAAATTACCGATTATACAAAATTAATCACCCTTATAATTGTTTGTAGTGGTTATATGGTCACTATTTGAAAAGCTAACACTGATGACCACATACCACCACATGAAAAGATCATGATATTCAACTAGATTTGTATATCAAATCCAATATATATAAACACATAGAATAAACTTTATTTTCAATACTTATTTATATTTCGAAAAGTCCGTATGATCCAAAAAGAAGTTTCGAAAGAAGAGTTTCACACTCATTTACCCGTGACAAGAGGTGGGTTGTGAACTGGTTTTTGAAATGCCAGACAAGCTAGCGTCTACGGGGATCAAACCTCAACCTCACCTAATTTACCTCTCTCCTGCTGGTTGTGGAACTGGTCGATAGAGGACCCTCAACGGTGGTGTACACCATTTTTATGATTCTATACTTATTGGATTCATAGAATGAAAAACCTTCTAGACACATGATTTTTAACGACATGTACATCTTTACGGAAACACTTTTCTCTAGGGGATATGTTAGCAAATTCTAGATTGTTTGATCATATGAATCAATAAGCAAGCTTAGCCTAATTTATGTTTGATAGTTTGAGATGTTGCTAACCCGAGCTTAAAGCTGTCGGTAATTATAAATAACTTAATATCCAACATCGCTTGTATGCATAAAACATTACAAAAACGACACCGCAATAACTAATTTGATGTCGCTAATAGTAAAACGACATCGGTATAGTTTTCTAACTTATGCTATCTATAATTAAATATTCATGCCTCAAATTCCATTTTTTTAAATTCTAAAAATTGATTGGGTGAGATTCCATGACTCCTTCCTAGAGACGGCACGTGATTTTTTGCATATGTTATTTTATTAGTTCTACACACTATTAACAATTTATTGGGTTTCTACGGATTACTTCATATAAAAACTCATAAAAATAATTTATTAGAAATTATTTGTAAGTATTGAAGAAATATATGATCAATCAGATCATATATTGAAGATAAAGTCAAGAAGAGCAACAAAAAGGAAAATACAAGATAACAGGACAAAAAAAGAAAGAAAGACAAATCTTCAACAAAGATCAGAATCTGATCACAGACAAAGAAAGACGATCAAAAGAGACCATTATGATGAGACTAATGATAAATCTAGTATTTATCATCAGAATCTGGTAACGTCTGATCATCAGAAATTCTGATGATCATCTCAACAGAATTCTGGTAAGAAAACCATTAGAAATTCTAAGATATAAGGCTCCGCCGCATTTGTAAAGTAGCAAGTTGACCTTTATGGATTCAATGAATATGCCAAAAAATCTACTTTATGCGGAGGAAGTACATGAATAAATAAATGTTTATTCATGACTCTATAAATAGAGATGTTACCACCGAATGATAAATGAGTTAAGCCAATCATTTAATACATATAACAAAAACTCCATGACCTCTCATTACAGAATTCTTTGAGTATTCATTTATAATAGTCAATAACCTCATAATCACCTTGTAAACTTTGTTTTTCCGAACTGATATAAACTTGAAAATTCTGTAAGTTGTGTTTTTTGAAAGTTTGATTTCCATTTCTGCATATTATTTCCATACTTGTTGAAATCTATTGCCAAAGTTAGTCAAAGAGTATCATTATCTGGGATCAACAATAATTTTATTATTATGAGATTTTAGAACATTAATTCATAAAGTCCAACTCGGCTTAATCAAGTTTGATATTTGATACACTCTAATTTACACATATTTTAGTCCCCCATTTTACCCCTATTTTATGCGTTTTTGGCCGTAAAACCGTCGTTCGGATACTTATTTATCTACATTTGTGTTTACAGGCCTAAAACTGCATTTCAGACAAGATGATAGCAAAAACGAGGACTTTCCGGACGAAACGAAGAAGCTGCGGATATTCTGTTAAGGATTCTGAACTGGGCCTGTGGAACGGTCGTTCCACCTGATGCACGACCGTGCATCTCCGACATCGATGATCATCTCGGAACTGAACGGTAGGTGCGATCTGGCGTGCAACACGTAGCTCGGAACTGAACGGTCGTTCCGTCCCGGAGAACGACCGTGCAATCTCAGATCTGGTCAACGATCCGATGACGTATGCAGTATGGCGACCCATCATCAATAATTCAATAAAGTGAACGGTCGTTCCATATGGAGAACGACCGTGCATCAGCAAAAAAAGTATAAAAACACAGCAGAAACAGTCTGCTCGCTATCTTGGGAAATTCTGGATTTTTGGAGAGCTCTCAGGCGATTTTCAGGCTCCGGAGGCATTAGCTTTCACCCGGATTCAAGCCACATTATCTCGATTAGCTCGATTACTACCCGGATCCTTAGTCTAGTACTTGTTTATGGTTTGATTTTCTAATCTTTCCAAGTTTTTGTTAATCTTTCAAGTACTTAGATTATGATTTATGTTATTGTAGCCTTTTGGGCAAAAACACAACAATCCCTTGCTAGATTATAACCATTAGTTTGTTAAACTTTGTTTGTAATGACATTTGAAGTATTTTCTATGATTAATCTTTGATGATTAGTTTGCAACCTTGTTATTGATATTGAACTCTTGATTATAAGTAATTATGTTGGATGATTGGTGCTTGGTTAGTTAAGATAGTTGAAAAATGAAGCTTAATTAATTTTGTATTAGTAAACTTTGAACTTGGTTAACTAGTTTAGCTTGGTTTAAATGTGTGCATCATGATACTAGAAATGGTTAGTGATTTAATAAAATGTAATTATTGTTAATCAAGAGAGCTTGCCGTCACGGAAGGACCTAAACGGGTTAGATGGTGTCGTTATGAATTCTTGCCATGATTTGTTAGCTTAGTTAGTAGTTTAGGCCAAAATTGCTATCTTAGTGAATTATTGTGCAAGATTTGTAAAATGAACTCGGTTGTAATTTAATCTAGTTTATGCTTATCTCGGTGGTTGCATTGTGTTTATCGGTGTCGCTTTCCTTGTTTAAGTGAGGTTAGAATAATCCTAACGGCTGCCTAACTTATTTTTAAGAGATTTTCATAGACATTTATCAGTTGCACGTTAAAGAACAATTTTAGGTGGTTAAAGTGTGTCTATCGTTTTAACTTTCCGAATGATTGTCATGTTAGGATTCCCGAAAGGGATACTAATTGTTTTAAATTGGAAAATTGACCGAATGTTTCTAGTGCCAAAACTGACTTAGTTGACATGCTGTGGTTGTGTATTTAGCAAGGCTTTTTATCTACTTTCTATTATGTTTTTATTATGTATTTGGTTATGTTTACTTTAGTTTAGTTTAAAATCACAAAACCTATGTTTTTACCGGTAGTTTAGTGACAAAGGTCTAGTACTAATTCTCCGCCCATTTCCTTGGATCGATACTTGGTTCTTACCGATACTTTATTACATATATGACGGGGTACACTTGCCTCTTTCGTGTGTGTTTTGATGTAAAAGTAATAATCACTTTTATAAATTTAAAACCCATTCGTGTGTAATTCATTGCAAAATATTATGTATATATACGCACACGTCAAGTTTTTGGCGCCGCTGCCGGGGAAATGGCGAGTTTTAGGAACGACCCGAGTCATTTGGTTATCGGTGTATATACTTGTTAATATTTGTGTATAATTTCTTGATTATTTATTTGTTTATTTATTTGTTAATATTTCTTGTTTTATTCGATTTATTCATTTTTGCGTTATTTTTGTTTCATTTGTTTATTTGATCCGGGTTCATTTATTCGCTTATTCTTTGGGTTTTCGGCACCCTAAAGCCATTTTTGTATTAGTCGATTCATTTATTTATTTTGTTGAATTTTTATAAAATTTCGGGCTATTTTTCGGATTTTTATAAAATTTTCAGCCCATTTATAATAATTTTCTGCTTCTATTCAGCTAAAAAAAAAAAAAAAAAAACAGCATTATTATTTTATTAATAAAATATTCACCATGTCAATCTTTCGTTTGCAGGTTGATGTTCTCGACCCCCGCTCCAGAACTTGTTGAACCGTCAGACGAACCCGAACGTGATCTTCGGAGGCGTCTTCGCGCGAAACGGCGTGCGGTTGGGCTACTGCTCGCATCTGGCGGGCCGGATTCGGTGGTACCCGTTGAAGCCGAGGGCTCAGGAGGAAACATAATCATGGAAGACGATGAGCGACCGTTGAATGAGTCAAATCAGCCTGGAGCGACAGGCCTGGAGCCGAGTATCCTTCAACCTACTATTGATGTACCTACGTTTGAAATTAGACCTAGTGTAATAAATATGGTACAAAATTCAGTACAGTTTGATGGACGTGAGCACGAGGATCCCGGGAGGCATATTGCTGCGTTTCTCCATGTTTGTACTACGTTCAAGATTACAGGTGTTTCGGAGGACGCAATTAGGTTGAGGTTGTTTCCGTTTTCAGTACGTGACAAAGCCAGAGCTTGGCTTTTGTCGCTTCCAGTCGGGTCCATCAGGACCTGGAATCAGTTGGCGGGGCTGTTTATGCAGAAATATTTCCCACCAGAGAAAACGAACAAGCTACGTAACCGAATTGTATCCTTTCGTCAGTATGAGGGGGAGTCGTTGCATGCAGCGTGGGAGAGATTCAAGGATCTGTTACTTGATGTTCCACATCATGGGTTCACCAAGAGACAGTTAGTCTTGACATTCTATCAGGGTCTGAGCTACAATACGCAGGAGCGATTAGATATGAATTCAGGAGGCGATTTGGGGACAAAGACGCCCAATGAGGCTTACGATATCATTGAAAAGGCTGCGTTGAAAGCTAGCTCTCGCCGCGAAGGGGATAGAAGTCGGGCTACATCATCAGGATCCCGCGCAGGAGTGCATGCTGTAGACGACTATACGGCCATTACTGCTCAGATCTCAGCTCTCGCATCGAGATTCGACAGGTCCCAGATGATTGCGCATGCGGGCTCGGGTTGTGACCAGTGTGGTGTGTCACACGAGCCTGGGGCATGTTTTCAGGGAGTCGGATACGAGGGCCATGAAGAGGTAGATTTCGTGGGTAATCAAGTTAGGCCGCAGAACAACCCTTACAGTAACACCTACAATCCCGGTTGGAGAAATCACCCAAATTTTGGGTGGCGTGCGAACACAGGCAATCAAAATCCTTTGGGGTTCACTCCGCGCGCTCCAGCGCAACAGGGTCAGCAGTTCCAGCAGTACAACCAATCCTATCAGCAGCATTCGTACCCGCATCAGAATCAGGGCTCTGGGAGTAGCTCCCAGCAGCAGGCCCCTCAGTCTAGTTCTAAGCTAGAGGAGATGATGTCCCAGCTTCTTACTAGCTCCTCGAGCGCGAATCAGTTAGCTGAAAAACGCTATCAGCAGAGCGAGGATCGTTTTCTCTCTCATGAGGGAGAAATGAGGAGCCACAAGGCCTCGATTCAGAACATAGAGAATCAGGTTGGTCAGCTGGCACAGATGATGTCGAAGAGACCCCAGGGTGGTCTGCCAGGCAATACTGAGACAAACCCGAGCGGGCACAGGGATGTGAACGCTGTGATGACCAGGAGTGGAAAACCTACCGGACCCGTCATATCGGACTCACCACCGATCACTGAAGCGGTCCCGACTAGCACACCGGATGAGGTGCATGCCAGGCTACGCCCAGCAAGTACAGCACAAGTCCAGGAGCCGGTCACAGGTTACAAGCCTCCAGTGCCCTATCCAGGAAGGTTGAAGAAGCAGAAGATGGATGAACAAAACGGTAAGTTTCTTGAGATGTTTAAGCAATTTCATATAAACATACCGTTTGTTGAGGCTTTGGCACAGATGCCAAAGTATGCGAAGTTTCTGAAAGACATCCTCTCAAATAAGCAAAAACTCGAGGATATGTCTTGTGTGGTTATGAATGAAAGCTGCTCTGCTATTCTCCAGAATCGCCTGCCTACAAAAATGGGCGATCCAGGCAGTTTCACGCTTCCTTGCCTCATTGGCAATCTGTCAGTCAGTAATGCGTTAGCAGATCTAGGAGCGAGTATAAACCTTATGCCCTATAAGGTTTTTACAAAGTTGGATCTAGGTGAGCCGTCACCTACGAGGATGAGTATTCGACTTGCGGATCGTTCTGTCAAGTATCCACGCGGGTTTGTAGAGAATATGCTTGTTAAGATTGAAAAGTTTGTATTTCCCGTGGATTTTGTTATCCTGGACATGGATGAGGACTCGAGAGTGCCTCTGATACTCGGACGCCCGTTTTTTAATACCGCCCGGACGATTGTGGACGTGGCGGCGGGCGAGATCACACTCCGAGTAGATGATGAGCATGTGCGTTTGACATTAAACGTTCTATGCAGCATCCTCTGAGTCAGGACGACGCGCTCTATTATGTTGACATTGTCGACACTTATGTGAGCACGCATTTCCAGGGTACGATCGAGGAGATAGATTCGGACACACATCTGTTGTGTGGGGACTTAGATGGCATTACGCAGGAGGGCCACTACTTAGAGCAGCCAGTCTATCAGATTGGTGATGATAGTCCCCAGAGTCCGGATCGTTTCACAGAAATTGATCGCGAGAGTGAAGTGAAGTCGAAGCCTTCAGTGGAAGATCCTCCTACCTTGGAGCTTAAAGAGCTCCCACCGCACCTAGAGTACGCATTTCTTGATGAGGAGCGTCATTTGCCTGTCATTATTTCATCTGGTTTGGCGGGAGAGGAAAAGAGCAGGCTGCTTAATATGTTGAAACTTCATAAGAAAGCAATCGCTTGGAAAATCATGGACATTAAAGGTATAAATCCCTCCTTCTGTACACATAAAATTCTTATGGAGGATCAGTTCAAGCCGTGTGCGCAGCACCAGAGGCGGCTGAACCCGAACATGCAAGAGGTCGTTAAAAAGGAAGTGATTAAGTTGTTAGATGCTGGTATGATCTATCCCATTTCCGACTCTGTTTGGGTTAGCCCTGTGCAGGTAGTGCCCAAAAAGGGGGGCATGACTGTGGTCACGAACGATAGGAATGAGCTCATTCCAACCAGGACGGTCACTGGATGGCGGGTTTGTATCGATTATCGCAAACTCAACGACGCCACCCGCAAGGACCACTTCCCGCTTCCATTCATTGATCAAATGTTGGAGCGTCTGTCTGGGAAGTTATATTATTGTTTTCTGGATGGGTTCTCGGGTTACTTTCAAATTCCTATCGCTCCTGAGGACCAGGAGAAGACCACATTTACCTGTCCTTTCGGTACATTCGCCTACCGGCGTATGCCGTTTGGGCTGTGTAATGCGCCGGCTACTTTCCAGCGATGTATGGTCGCAATTTTCCACGACATGATTGAGGATTCCATGGAGGTGTTCATGGACGATTTTTCGGTATATGGGGATTCCTTTGATCAGTGTCTGGAAAATTTGAAAAGAATGTTGAAGAGGTGTGAGGAGACCAATCTGGTCCTGAACTGGGAGAAATGCCACTTCATGGTGAAGGAGGGCATAGTTCTAGGACACAAAATCTCTCACGCGGGCATGGAAGTCGATCCAGCTAAGGTCGACGTTATTTCACGACTTCCGCCCCCCACCTCTGTTCGTGCTATACGGAGCTTTCTCGGTCATGCCGGGTTCTATCGGCGATTCATCAAAGATTTTTCCAAAATCGCCAGACCCATGACTCGTTTGTTAGAGAAAGATGCTCCGTTCGTGTTTGGAGATGATTGCTTGAGGGTTTTTTACCTCGTCAAGCAAAAGTTGGTAGAGGCCCCTATTTTAGTCGCACCGGACTGGAGTTTGCCCTTTGAAATCATGTGCGACGCCAGTGATTACGCTATAGGGGCCGTTCTGGGTCAAAAGAAGGAAAAGCACTTCCATCCGATCTACTATGCGAGTAAAACTCTCCACGACGCTCAAGAGCATTATACCACGACTGAAAAAGAGCTCTTGGCGGTCGTATTCGCATTCGATAAATTTAGATCGTATCTGGTGCTTTCGAAAACCGTTGTATACACTGATCATGCAGCCATTAGATACCTCTTCAGCAAACAGGACGCTAAACCGCGTCTTATCAGATGGATCCTGTTGCTGCAAGAGTTTGATATTGAGATACAAGACAAAAAGGGTGCTTTGAATGTAGCTGCCGACCATCTGTCTCGGTTAGAGCACGGAGACATCGAGGATTCGCGTTGGGATTCAATAAATGACAAGTTCCCACACGAATCTTTGATGGGTGTTGAGATTTGTGATGAGTCGCCATGGTTCGCCGACCTTGCGAACTATCTTGCTTGCGGGATTCTGATAAAAGGGTTGACTCACCAGCAAAAGAGGAAATTCTTTTCGGATCTCAAGCACTACATATGGGACGACCCTTTCTTGTTCAAGGTGGGTGCTGATCAGGTGATTAGGAGATGTGTATCTGGGTCTGAGGCGACCGACATTCTGCGCCAGTGTCATGAGGGACCTACCGGAGGCCATCACGGAGCCAACTTCACCGCGAAGAAGGTGTTGGATTCCGGGTTTTACTGGCCGACCATTTTCCGTGACGCGCAGAGTTGGGTGAAAGCGTGCGATGCTTGTCAGAGGGCGACGAACATATCGCACGCGACGAAATGCCCCAGAACTGGATACAGGTTTGTGAAGTCTTTGATGTTTGGGGGATAGACTTCATGGGACCGTTTCCCCCCTCACGTGGAAACAAATACATACTCGTGGCTGTTGATTATGTATCAAAGTGGGCGGAGGCGCAAGCCTTACCCACTAATGACGCCAGAGTAGTTGTAAGGTTTCTTAAGAGTTTGTTCGCCCGATTTGGCGCTCCAAAAGCGCTCATTAGTGACCGAGGGACTCATTTTTGCAATACACAGCTTGAAAAGGCTTTGTCCCGATACGGTGTGCATCACCGTTTATCCACGCCATATCATCCGCAGACGAGCGGGCAGGTGGAGGTCACGAACCGTGGGCTTAAGCGCATCCTTGAGCGGTCGGTTGGAGCGAACCGCAAGGAGTGGTCGGACAAGCTTGATGAGGCATTATGGGCATTCCGTACAGCTTATAAGACCCCTATAGGGACCACCCCCTTTAGGTTGGTATACGGAAAGGCATGCCATTTACCGGTGGAGTTGGAGCACAAGGCTATGTGGGCATTGAAAACCGCGAATTTGGACATTAAGACCGGAGGTGAAGCCCGGTTTCTCCAAATTCATGAATTGGAAGAATTGCGGCACCAAGCCTATGAGAGCTCCGTACTCTACAAGAGCGCACGAAGAAACGTCACGACAAACGCTTGAAGGACCACAAAGAATTCCAAGCGGGTGATCTTGTTCTTCTGTATAATTCACGGCTGCGCTTATTTCCTGGGAAGCTTCATTCACGCTGGACAGGACCATACACAGTTAAGGAAGTATTTCCGTATGGTACTGTTGCGGTAGAGAACGCGGATGGCGTTATTTTCAAGGTAAATGGTCACCGGTTGAAGTTGTACGTTGCCGGGCCGATAGATTCGGCGGTGGAGGTGATTGAACTCCAAACCCCACACACATCATAAGTGTGGGGAGGAGAGAGTCTACGCTACTGACTCGCGGATCAAAAATGTAGCAAGAGCGTATTTTGCGCTTTAGGGGTAGTTTAGTCTTTGTAGTCTTTTTCGTAGTTTTTGTAGTTTTTCTAGTTTTTAGCTTTGAGTCTTGCTATCGACTCGTCGACAAAAATTTAGCATGAGTCTACGTTGCTGACTCGCCGACAAAAATGCAGCAGGAGCGTCTTTGGCGCTATGAGGGCAAAATTGTCCTTTTATTTGTTTTTGTAGTTTTAGCGTAATTTAGGTTAGTTAGGTAGTTTTCGTTTGTTTGTTTTGTTTCCGTACGTGCCGGGCGAAGGTTCTGTATTGTAATATTATTAGAACAGTTGGTGTGTCGAAAAAAGGGCGAAAAACGGCCGAAACAGCTGCTGAAAATGGCTTCTGCGGAAAAATTCTGATCTGCATCTGATGCACGATCGTTCTTCGGGTCGCACGACCGTGCGATTCTGAGGACGCCGGAATGACAGATCGCACCATCGGTGCATTTCCGAGAACACGCTGCTGGGTTTGAACGACCTCGGTGACGCACGACCGTTCCATTCCGGGGAACGACCGTGCGACAGGCTGAGGGCAATTTGGTCATTTTACACACTATATATACCATTATCTGCTGCAAAAAACCATCAGTCGCGAACCCTAGCAGCAGCAGCTCGTTCCAAGGCGATTTTTCACCGTTTCCTACGATTTTTCGCACGATCAAGCACCCAACTTTGCACGGTACGTCCCTAGTGTTAGATTTCTTGTTTTCTTGCTTTGTAGTGTAGTTTTCTTCCGATTTTTCAAGGAATTTTTAGGGTTCTCTTCATAAACAAATCGAAACCCTAACCCTTGTTTAATCGAAGTATCGTGAACACCCGGTTGATTTGCAGACCCCTGTGAGCCCAATACTTGTTGAATTTTTGAAAAATCTGATTGTTCTAGAAACAGTGGGTCGTATTCTGCAGATTCGAAAGTGCACGGTCGTTCCTCGTATGGAACGATCGTGCATCGCCGGCTATTCACGATATCGTCTGGTCTGGCCTGTTAGTTCTCGGTGACGCACGACCGTGCGTCCCGGAGAACGACCGTGCCATATTGCCAGAACAGTTTGGACAGTAGCTTCATAAGTGGCTGCTCGCTTGTTTTCAACTCATTTTTCTCCTGTTTCTGTCTTCCTAACAACATTCCCCATTGCAGATGGATCACCCTTTCCTACAATTTAACCCCAACATCGAGAAGGAAGCATTATGCATCGCGAAGCGCGATGAATTATGGGCGAGGCGCGATCAGTTTGGAGAGCCCCGTTGGTTGGACTGGGAGGTTATGCGTGACCTCAACCAGTATGATCGCCTAGATGAAATGATGACCCGCCCACTTGCAAACTTGGTCGGTTGCAACCGACCGGTTTATCGGGAGTTGACAATCGAATTCTTTGCCTCGTATAAGTATGAAAAGCCGGTTTTGCATACAGAACCTGATTTCCGTTAGAGGAATCGGGTAACCTTCAGGTTGTGTGGTCGATGGCATACATGGTCTGTGGGTCGTTTAGGACGGAGGCTTGGGATTTATACGCGGGAGGACATGGATGATCCCGACATCTTTAACGATCAGTTCAACTTCCCAAATGATGCAGCTCGAGAGGCATTCTGGGCGCGTAACACTATTGGGGGTGGGGGCCCATACAACCCACGGATGTCAAAGGCTTCGCGCCTTCGAGACCCTCTGGTGCGCGTGATGCACCACGTTTTCAGCCATTCCATTTGCGGACGCATGGACAGTCAAGGTAACTGTCCAACGCCTGATTTGCTCTTTCTTTATGCGTTGGTTGACAAAGCACCGATCAACCTCGCCGCGAGAATGGCTGAATACTTTGTTAAGTGTTCAGGGCGGACCCACAATAGTGAGATCCACGGAGGTCAGTACGTGACCGAGATCGCGTACAATGAGCGATTAATGACGCCGGGGGTGCTTGGGGGTCTCACCTTGATCACTGAGGGGGTGCATATTGATATCCGGTCTTTGAAGTTTATGGGGGTTATTGCTGAGTTGGATGGGAGAGATAGGTTGAGGGGTTTGAATGGAGAGGTCTGGGACCCGTTACCTCCAGCTGAGGAGGAACATGAGGATGATGACGTTGAGATGGGTGAGCAGCACGAGCCACAGCCACAGACACCACCACACTCGCCGCAGCATCATGCATTTCATCAGCATGAGGATTGGCCTACTTTCTACCAGCAGTTCCAGGACATGCGTGTCACTCAGGAGCAGCATGGTACATACTTTGACCAGATCAGATCTAGCCAGGACCAGATCCGGGCTAGTCAGGATGAGATTAGAGCCAGTCAGGCAGAGCTTCGGGCCACACATGACCGACTAGAGCAGCGCCAGGATACTCTATACCAGGGGGTGTCCGCGGGTTTTTCTTATTTGTTCGGGGAGATGCATCACGCATACCCCAACTATTTTCAGCACCCGCCGGAGTTCCCACCATGGAACCCCCCTAGCTATGGCGATCAGGGCCCATCTGGCACGAGGCATGATGACGATGATGATGAGTAGTTTGCGGTAGTGGTAGCACTTGGTGGTGTTTCATGTTTCAGTACTTTGTTTTTCTTTGGGTGTTTATTTTGACTTAGTATTTAAAACACCCCGGATATGTATTTTAAAACAATTTCCTTTCTGTCTTGTTTGGTTGTTAGCATTTATGTAAATTATGGTTGTTTGATTTTTCTTTTTCTGTTATATTTTGGGTGTACACGACAAACTTGCAGATTTTGTCTATCGGATCTTGGACCGGAGCACGTACCAGTTAGAGCTTCGGAAGTCTCGTGGCACCAACATCATCTTGAGGGGAGTAATTTTTATCCCTTTCTCTATATTTCGGGTCTCGCATTGGGGACAATGCGAAGTTCAAGTGTGGGGAGGGGGTTAACTTTGTTAACTTAGCTTTGTTTGTCCTCATTTAAAAAAAAAACAGAAAATCAGAAAAATCATTTTAAAAATACGTGTGTTTTGTGTATATGTTGGTAAATAAACCGGTTGGTTATGTTTTAGAAAGCATCGGACTTGATAAAAACTCGACAAGCAAAATATTTTTGAAAAAGGAAACCGGAAAGCGTGACAAACAAAGAAAGACTTGCATGATAGTTTTCACACTTTTACCCATTCCTTCCGTTACGTGAGCATATTTGAGCTTAGATTGTTATATATTTGTTCATTTCGGATATAGGAGTGAGCCGGATGTTTTGTGCAATTTAGAACTTGTCACTAGTATACTTGTTAAGACCATGAACGTGCGGATTTGTGTAAACGTGATAGAGGCACTTAGATTACCCCTTTGTTGTGTACCTTGTTCTTTGTGTTGTGCTTCCCGTTCACCTTATATTACCCTTTAGGATTAACCATGTCGAGCCTTCCCGTTCACCTTTGTTTACCCACATTATCGCCTACTTAACCAAATTTAGCCTTTTTATGTTTTTAAACCTTTTTAGTGTTGAAACTCGGTTAAAATAATAGTTTAACTAGCTTGTTATTATTTATATTTCATTGTATAGTTTGTTAAAAAAAAAAAAAAACAGAAAATAAAGCACCCTAAAATAGGGTGAAGTTGATAGAAATCGAGCAATTTTGAATGCTTAAATGTTAAAAATCTTGTTGATTAGCTCGATTGCGCTTTAGTCGCCTTTTTAAGGCATTTGTATGTAAAGTTGTATTGGTTTTTGCTAGTTAAACGCTACTACCGAGTTTTAACCGTTTTCGCCATTTTAAATGTCCACTTCCATACCCTTCGCCCAAACCTAACGTTACAACCCGTAAAGACCTCTTGATTTACATTTATTTGCATGTTAGTTGGTGGAGACGAGATCTTATGACAAGCTTATGATATTGCACATTTCATTGACTAGGCGTTGAGTGTTTACGCATACACATTTTATGTATGATTCATAAATAAAACCGAGTGTGTGTTAACATTGTGAGTTGGGTGAAAATTAACATGTGAGTCAATTAAATGTTTAGTCTCGGCTTTTTGGTTGTCGCTTTTTAAACTTGCATATGCTTGTTGGGTTTGAATCTTTTGATGTTGTCTTTCGACAAACCGGCTAACCGTTTGTATTTTGGTTTTAAATAAAATAGTGTGTAAATTTTCGTTCTTGTTTGTTTATGTCTTTTATTACTTTTTAGTTTAGCTTGCTTGAGGACAAGCAAGGTTTAAGTGTGGGGAGATTTGATACACTCTAATTTACACATATTTTAGTCCCCCATTTTACCCCTATTTTATGCGTTTTTGGCCGTAAAACCGTCGTTCGGATACTTATTTATCTACATTTGTGTTTACAGGCCTAAAACTGCATTTCAGACAAGATGATAGCAAAAACGAGGACTTTCCGGACGAAACGAAGAAGCTGCGGATATTCTGTTAAGGATTCTGAACTGGGCCTGTGGAACGGTCGTTCCACCTGATGCACGACCGTGCATCTCCGACATCGATGATCATCTCGGAACTGAACGGTAGGTGCGATCTGGCGTGCAACACGTAGCTCGGAACTGAACGGTCGTTCCGTCCCGGAGAACGACCGTGCAATCTCAGATCTGGTCAACGATCCGATGACGTATGCAGTATGGCGACCCATCATCAATAATTCAATAAAGTGAACGGTCGTTCCATATGGAGAACGACCGTGCATCAGCAAAAAAAGTATAAAAACACAGCAGAAACAGTCTGCTCGCTATCTTGGGAAATTCTGGATTTTTGGAGAGCTCTCAGGCGATTTTCAGGCTCCGGAGGCATTAGCTTTCACCCGGATTCAAGCCACATTATCTCGATTAGCTCGATTACTACCCGGATCCTTAGTCTAGTACTTGTTTATGGTTTGATTTTCTAATCTTTCCAAGTTTTTGTTAATCTTTCAAGTACTTAGATTATGATTTATGTTATTGTAGCCTTTTGGGCAAAAACACAACAATCCCTTGCTAGATTATAACCATTAGTTTGTTAAACTTTGTTTGTAATGACATTTGAAGTATTTTCTATGATTAATCTTTGATGATTAGTTTGCAACCTTGTTATTGATATTGAACTCTTGATTATAAGTAATTATGTTGGATGATTGGTGCTTGGTTAGTTAAGATAGTTGAAAAATGAAGCTTAATTAATTTTGTATTAGTAAACTTTGAACTTGGTTAACTAGTTTAGCTTGGTTTAAATGTGTGCATCATGATACTAGAAATGGTTAGTGATTTAATAAAATGTAATTATTGTTAATCAAGAGAGCTTGCCGTCACGGAAGGACCTAAACGGGTTAGATGGTGTCGTTATGAATTCTTGCCATGATTTGTTAGCTTAGTTAGTAGTTTAGGCCAAAATTGCTATCTTAGTGAATTATTGTGCAAGATTTGTAAAATGAACTCGGTTGTAATTTAATCTAGTTTATGCTTATCTCGGTGGTTGCATTGTGTTTATCGGTGTCGCTTTCCTTGTTTAAGTGAGGTTAGAATAATCCTAACGGCTGCCTAACTTATTTTTAAGAGATTTTCATAGACATTTATCAGTTGCACGTTAAAGAACAATTTTAGGTGGTTAAAGTGTGTCTATCGTTTTAACTTTCCGAATGATTGTCATGTTAGGATTCCCGAAAGGGATACTAATTGTTTTAAATTGGAAAATTGACCGAATGTTTCTAGTGCCAAAACTGACTTAGTTGACATGCTGTGGTTGTGTATTTAGCAAGGCTTTTTATCTACTTTCTATTATGTTTTTATTATGTATTTGGTTATGTTTACTTTAGTTTAGTTTAAAATCACAAAACCTATGTTTTTACCGGTAGTTTAGTGACAAAGGTCTAGTACTAATTCTCCGCCCATTTCCTTGGATCGATACTTGGTTCTTACCGATACTTTATTACATATATGACGGGGTACACTTGCCTCTTTCGTGTGTGTTTTGATGTAAAAGTAATAATCACTTTTATAAATTTAAAACCCATTCGTGTGTAATTCATTGCAAAATATTATGTATATATACGCACACGTCAATATTACTGAATTTAAATACAGATAAACAAAAAATATGTAACAAGTTTAATATTACTGAATCTATACTATTATAAAAAGGAGAAGTGATGGACAAGATAGTAATTTTATTTGCGTATAAATTTTGAAGCATTATGTACAATAGAGAGAAGCCATTTTAAAGGGACTAAAGTTGCACCTTTTCCAAAATTTTAAGACACCTTAAGGGTGTTTTAGGGATTTCAATCCATAGAATAACCCTACAATTAACTCCAGGGCAATTGAACCGTTTGTTTTCCTCCTGCAATTGAACCATCTAGCCCCAGTTTCTTCAACTCAATCGTCATCTTCAATGTGATAATTAGTTTCTTCAATACAATCGTTCCTCCTTCAATTCGAGTATTTTTCCAGCCACCCCAAATATTAAGATGTCGACCTGAGATGATGACTACTACCCACGATTCTTCTTCATTCTCATCTGGGTTTGTTTAATTTTTGATTTCTGATACATGTGGGTGTACTCAGGACACTGAAATCCCAAAAAAGAACCAAATTGTTACTCAAAAGTTTAATAGTAAGCTCATATCTCTCATATTTAATTCCCTCAAACTATGAACCTATGAAAATTTGTGCTCTTGTGATCTTCAATATGTTTACCTTTTGTCATTGTTTTCCCTAATTTTTAAGGGTTTATGAGATCAAAGCCATACGCTGTATCTTTAAGGTTGAAAGTATTCAGAAAGATTTTTAGTGACTTTTGTTGATTAGAGAAAATGGCAGTTTGGTGTTGAAGTAGGCCATTGATTGTTGTTTTATACAGGTTTTTATCAATGTGAACATTTTTTGAAAACCTAAAGTTGCGATTTGAAGTTCGAATAGGTGTGATAACTTCTAGGTTTTCAGTTTAATTTATCGATTTTGTATGATGGAGGGTTAATTATATTAGAGTATCTGGTATCTAAGCTATCATCACACTCACATGAGTTGTGGAGCTAGGGTTTTTTGAAGGTTAAGACGTATCAATTATTTAACGGTAAGCATCCTTTCAGTTTAGTTTATAGATTTTGTATGTATAGATATGGTACCTGCTTCAACAATGAATATCTCTGTTGACTCAGCTTAGCCAACTCAAGCAACATGGCCTAAAAGGAGGATTTATGTAGAGAATTTAGTAAACTTCAGCCTTGGAGGTGGCAATAATGCAATGGCTTAGTGGTTTTCTTCGACCATTTGGTTTTACCCATGTTCAGGGCAGGAGTCCTTGCATTAGTTGTATTGTAAGTATATTATATTTTTTTCCAAATACATGCTTTCTCTCATTTTTTGCATCTATGAAAAAAAGGAGGGTTTTGAAATAATTGATTATCATGGCTTCACTTCAGGTGAACAGGGAAAAGGGTCAGGCTCAATAAGGTAATGAAGTTTCTTTCTTTCTTATTTATTTTATTACCCGTGTTTTGGTTATATGGGTATGGGTAGGAATGATGGAAGTGGATCTAGCGATTGGATTTATGATGGTGCTGGTGATCAAGATCAGCAATTGCATGATTGTACGAACCTGAATGTTATGCTCACCAACTGTTCGAAGAATGTCCTCACACAAGATCTTCAACTGAAAATTATCATACATGTTACATGCCCCTTTGGTTTTAGTGAGTTTGATTTATCTGATATTGTGAATGAGTCTTTTGTTAGAATTTTGTGAATTCTTGATTATATGATAATGATTCGCTGGTGAAACACATTGGCAAGGATCCGGAAGGCTATGGTTATATCACATTAGATTTTTACAATTTAGAGTATCGATTTTTTTTTAATTTAGATATGAATTATCATATTAATTGCATATTATATCTTTGATCTTTCGTCAATTATTTTACTTTAGGTCATAACTAATAACTTGAGGCTGGACGAAGGGCGGGTGTAGGGCAAAATGATTCTTCGTTGAAACGTGTTTTTTAGTGTTATTTCGGCAACCGACCTCTGGCCCAGATCGCAACCACAGTCTCCTATTCATCGTCATCTCTTTGAAGGTGGTTTGAGTGGCACAATTAGAAGCAATCGTTCTGAGCAAGTTTTTTTTACCAAAGGAGTTCGAGTTCCTCAATTCGAGCGTTGTTTCTAAAGCTCGAGCTTTTTTTTAGGGTTAGGCTCCTTTAAGCTCGGGTCGTTTCAAGCTTTTTTTTTTTAGCCGTGCTCGCTCAAGCTCATTTGCACTTCTAATAATCAGTGAAATTGCTATCCAAACCAGCGACGTGAAGGGGCGGAACATCGGGAAACAAACGAAGGTCGTCTATCTTATAAATCACAATTTCAGGTAATCTTGCTCTTGTTTGAATGTAATCTTGCTCTTGTTTGAATGTTGCCTTCATGATTGATTGACTGTACTTTTAACTATGTGATCATCGAAAGGGCAAATGCCCACTCGCGCCAATTGCCCAATTCCATTTTCCGTCAGTGCGTCAGATGCGGAACCGCATCTTTTTCAGACAACAGAGTTTATGGCAAAATCGTATTTAGAAAATTTCCTTCCACTGTCTCAAAGTTCGAGCCTGTCACCGTGTGCATCTCAGGTTACCTTTTCTCTTTCTATTCGGAATTTTTTTTTGTTTATCGGTGATAGGTTAGTTTAACCTTTACTTGATTTCGTAAATCTTCATTTAGTTTAAGTTGTTGTAGGATAAGTTACGTTTTTGGTTTTGGAGTGTTTATCTTCTAAACGAGATAAAAATTATGTTCTTTTTTTATGGTGCATTACTAAATCAACAATAAAAAGAGAATCTTAGAGTGTCGGGAAGTTTACTAATATTATCCAGCTTTCTCTATGGTCTGGACATCTTGGTCTTGACGGTGGGAGGTTAGTACCAGTTTACCAACTTAAAAATGGTAATAAACATTTCTTTGATTTTATTTCATCCAAGTCTTTTTTGTTTTGTTTAAGATGTATATGATTAGAGACCCCAAGCTGATAGAAAAGGAGATCATTAGGGCCGAGAAACATTCAGGAGTAGTGACTAATAAAGTTAGAGAAATCCAAGTAAGTATCCTTGTCCAAAATTACCATTAAGCATGCTCCTTTTAGCTGGGTTTAGGATTTGGTTGTTTAAATAGCTTAACTGCTCATTGTGCTTTTATACAAAGCAAATAAGCACTTATAAGTGTTGGATGAAAAAAAGAAACAATCTTCTCTGGCTATCTTAGGGTGAAGTAGTCATAAGCGATTTAACTTAATTGTTGCTGGTTTGGGTGTCGCTCTAAAATTTGAGAACCAGGAACAAGTTTTTCTTGCTTTTACGTGGAGAACAACAACTAATTAATCTAATATATCTTCATCTCCTCTGTATTTACAGGAACACTCAGCCGAGGTTCAAATTTATAGTAATGAACTGATGAAGCACATGCAAGTTTCCTTTTAAGTTTTGTTAATTCTTTTTGTTTTTATTTCATTGAGTGACATTTATATGAAGTTAAACTAGAAGCAGCATAAACCTCACTATATTCATTTTTTAAGTATGTGAAAATGTCAACAATGCATATACATTTAGCTAATATATTGTACTGAACTGTTTTTTCTATCTTTTGTGGATTTATATTAGCGTTTTAATTTTATGGTCTTTGAAAACAGACCCAGAGCTGTTTTGGGAAGCCAACAATTTTAGATGAAAGCTTCTAAACTAAAGGAGCCTACCAATTTCTTGTTTTTTATAACAATTTCGGCATTCTACATTTATTACCAACATTTTGTTTTGCCAGAATGTATATAGAACTTATATACATATGCAACTTATATATGGTTTTTTGTCGTTTGAAGGTTTGAATTATATTCTCGCCCCTTATTATCGACTCCGCCGCAACGCGCGGGTTCCCCACTAGTAGGGGTACAAAGATAAAGAACAAAACATGTAATTTTCCCTTTATAAAATTTAGTCTTTAGTTTTTACCGTGGTTTTTTGAACCCGATGTTTGCATTAGTATTACTTGACCGAGCTCAAACCAAATTTTTTATTAGTCATTGTTTTAAAAAATTTATAAAATGTTTTCCAGCTGTTTGCGTTTCCAAACCGAGTTTACTTTTTGAAGGATAAATTTTTTATTTTACAAATTCATTAAGATATTCGAGTTTGAATATTCCCTAAACAAAACTCGAGCCAATATCAAGAAAATTGGTTGATGTGTTCATGTTTTGTCCAATACCATCGAGTCAACTTTCTAACATGGAAACATTTGTAGTTATTTTGTTTTTCACCAAGACCAATTTCTTCAAGCATACGAATAACTATACGATGTGGGAAGGCATGATGTGTTCATGTTTTGTTATGTCGTAGGCATATCAGCAAGTGGACGTGGTTAAAAAAAACACGGGGTGGTGTTGGATGTGGAAAGGGCTCCACCTTTTGTTAAAAAAAAAAACTCAACAATCACAAACCTTTTGTCATAGACCACCAATCAACTCGCGCCATATCACCAACAAAATTGTCCTCCACACCGGTGGAGATCCTCAAGCCCCACTGACAACCCCACCCTTCATGCCATATGGGGGGTGGTGTGCCCGGCGTGGTGGGGCTTACACACCACATTTTTACGCCCACGCCTAGGGCTGTGAACGAACTGAACGTTCAACGAACAGTTCGTGAACCGTTCGGCGGGAAGTTCGTTACTTTCATTCGTTATGAACGAACATGAACAGGAAATTTCATTCGGTTAGTTAAATGAATGAACATGAACAGATGTCTCGTTCGTTTAATTGCGTTCGTGAACGTCCGATAATGTGTTCATGAACATTTGTTCATGTTCGTTTGTTTATGCTATCCATTAAAGGTTTTGTAGCATTTATTAATTTTATGTAAACTTTTTGTATCTTTTAATTCTTATTTAACTCATTAGCCAAATAAATAAAATAGGTCACCCTATCTTCACCTTGGATATCCACCGTTCCACTTTCCTTCTCATTATTCATATCGAAAAATACTACCGACCTTCATTCAACAAATAAGGCTTCAAGGTCTAGCGTCGCTCCCTCTTACCATCCACCTCTAACCACCATCGTCATCGCCGATTTTATATGTGTCTGTTTGTGTCCGTGAACCGTTCGTGAATACGTTCCTTTCTTAATGAATGAACACGAACATAAAATCTCGTTCGATAAGTGTTCATGAACTGTTAGTGAACAAATTATATCCTTAACGAACGAACATGTACAAGGCCTAGTTCGTGTTTATTCGGTTCGTTTACAGCTCTACCACGCACTGTGGTGTAAGCATGGAGACATGACTTACATGAGTCATGTGACTTAATAATTTAAAAATGTGTAGGGTCATTGTCTTTGCTGCTTTGCATAACTTTCACAATAGGACCCCCTCTATGGGTTAACCTTAGTCCTGGCCATTTGTGCCCACATTTGTGACTTTTGTTAATTCAAGCGTTGGGAATAGTTGGGATAGGACACAAGACCCTACATGGCTTGGTCATTTTCTCTATGGCAGTTATAATTATTAAAAGAATATTTGGAATGTTAGAACAAAATTCTTTCATAAAAAAACCGACATACCCACCAAATTAATGAAATAATTATCTAAATAGGACAATCAGAAAGGGCCCTTCTGTTCTTTTTGGTGCTTCGGTGGTTTGATTTTTGATGTGATTTGGTGCACTTCATCTATTTTAACGTGACAATGATCAAAATGCATAATTTTTTGTTTGTGAAATAATAGATGATATTAGAGCATGAGAGGGATAAAAACGTCAGCCTCGTCACCCCTGCCTCGACTTTGCCCTTCTCGCTACAAAAAAATAGCTTCAAAAACACCCAAAAGAAAGTGCAATGTCGCTCCTCCCTCTCTCCCCTTTCACGCAATCCTTTTTGACTGTTTTTGCACAAGAACAACCATGCTATCTCTTTTCTCCACATCATTCATCTCTCCTCGATGTGAAGAGTGCATTCATAAACAACCTAAAACACACTATTGTCGACGCTCTTACATGAAATGAAAGTAGGATTTAAGTTATATGTATTGTAACAAAGAAGGATTTATTATATCAAACGATAATATCATACGGTAAACAAATATTTCAATCGTCTTGAAAATAAATATTGAATGTATACTTTTGAAAAGGTTAATTTAGTTGTTAGTTTTGTTCTTGATTAAACTTTACCATTATTCCTAAAACAATTAGCACTTATTTGGAGAAATGATATAAGCTATTTAAAAATGTATCAATTGCGTGCTAAAATTGTCTGTGGTTTGTCTAGAAACACTTTTGGAATGGATGATGTGACTAATTACATATAATAAGAAAAAAAAATGATAACATTTTACAATAGATCCTTAATAATATAATATTTATTAAAGTGCTAAAGTGAAGAAATCCCTTTCTTCAAAACTTTGTACGTGGTAGTTATTTTTGTTAATATAATTGAAAGCTTTACACGTGATATTCATCAATAACAAACTTTCCAACCGAACTACGTATCCAATTTGTGCACAAACTCACCTGTGATTGAATATGATAGAGACAGGGTTAGCAAATAATTTTGTGTTGTGTTCTTGATTGAATAATTGAACAAATAGTTAATGCCTAATGGTTTATCTTACATAGAGTTCAACCTTAGACTAAAGTTTTGATCGCTTAAATTGATTTTCATATCTAGGGATATTATTGGATATGTATTTGATTAGTATTTAATTGATAAAATCATGTTTTCTTTAAATTGTATGTTCTATTATGTTTTAGATCAATGAAAGTATGTTAAATTAAAGAAATTTCAAAAGTTACACTAGAAACAAACTTCCATCAACTAAAACATTAAGGGCTTCACCCGTCATTAATTGTGTTCGCTACAAGGATAACACAAAACCACTAAAATCATTTTATTGAAGTCCGTCAGTATCTTTCGATATCACAATGGAATTCCAAGTCTTCAAAAGAGCAACTGCACACGCGACAACATACACAAATTACATAGTTATAAATCCCCGTTGTTGATCTTTCAAAGATCAATGACTGATCTTTATCGAGACTCTACCAGTTATTTTTGTTAATATAATTGAAAGCTTTACACGTGATATTCATCAATAACTGATGTATTGCAAAATACATCCTTTATTCGTGTATAGTTTGTACAATTTTCCGTTATTTCTAGTTTAGTTTTAGTTAGAATTGCGTGCTATTGATATATTTGCGTTTTCCAGGTCTTGGTATTGAATATTGCTGAAAATGGAGTGGAACCGAGCTAAATTGCTTAAACACCAAGTCCCGGAACTATTTGGAAAAAGAGTTAGAATCATTTTGAAGTTTTTGGGAGTTCAAGCTGGAAAATTCACGCAACATTCTGTGAAAAAACGTCCGTGGCGTCGCGCCACGGCAATACCTCTCATCCGTCGCATAGCGCCAAGCATTAAACAATAAAAAAATGGATTTTATTATGGTGGCGTTGCGCCACCACAAGTGGCCTCACCCGTTGCGCGACGCGACGTGGTTAGATGACAGCCCTGATTCGTTATTCGTTAGGGTTTGGTATTTAATCCCAAGATAATCATCATTAATGAGGTGAGGAACTCAAGAAACCCTAGGCGATTTTCAGAGTTGATTTTACGGTTTTTGGAGTACTTTGGCTTGCGGGAATCATCCGGTTGAAGCTCGGAGCATAGGAAAGAAGATTGTTCGGGTCTTATCTCTCGGTTTTCATTATTTTCTTGTTTTGATACTTTGATGATGAATTCTTGTTTTGAACTTGCTTTGTTGATTATAGACATCATGTTTTCAGGCTAAAACCTTCGTTACTACCTAGGTTAAATGATAGTTTAATGAAGTTTGGATTTTCTTTAACGGTTTCTATTGTTTGTTATGGATTGATCTTTGAAAGTAAATTATTCTAGAACCTCTAATTTGGTGCGTGTGCGTATTTAACTTTGATTGTTAATTACTTGCTGTTTCACATAAATTTTGGTGGATGTCTTTCACATAATGAATTTGTGTTGATTATTCGCATCTTTACGGGTTCGGGTGATCTTTGGGTAAATCGGCCGATAGCCTTAGAAACAGTAATTAAAATTCAATTAGAAATAAGTATTCTGCTTAACTTGTCGCTGAGAGGCTCAAGTTAGTTAGTAGGTCTCGATACGATATATAGCTAAGATAGGTTTTGAGAGAAGTCAGTCTTAGTTCCCTAACCGCATCTGTGTCTATTAATGTGACAACTCGAAATTTAGAACCTTTCGTTGTATTTTGATGTAACATGCTTGAAACGTTATGTGACTAGTTAACTTGTTGGTTTAATGATATAAGTGAACATCCTATGTGATTACGTGTTATGTTTATATGTATGCTTGTATGTAGGCGTGTGATTATTGTGAACCGAGACGTAAGGACCCGACTCGAGACCATGCGGTCTTGAGTGAACAATGTAACTATTTGGGCCGGTTGGGCCACACACCTCCTCAGTCCACCCGAAAGCCCATTAGGGTGCACCACCTTAGAACTAGTATATAACCTTGTGGTTAGCCAACACTACCATCTTTGGACAACACACACACACACTCCCCTACTCTCTCTCTCTAGAAAACCTTAAACCCTAAAGAACAAACATCACCCCTCCTCTCCTTCTTCTCGGATTCAACCGGCGACCACAAGGAGCTCTCGGATCGGCTCACACAGACACCCATTTTGGAAGCTTCATACACACCTTTGAACCCACACTTAACCGGTTAGTGATTTATGTTATGTGCTATATCTCGGTTGATGATGATGTGTGATATTTCGGTTGATAATGATGTGTTTCGGTTGATAGTTATGTATGATGAAGTTATTTGATAATGTGCTTACTTGTTAAGTTTATGCATATTGAATATATATCCTTCTTGAATATACGGTACTAGGATTGTTGTTATATGATGATGTAAGGTCGGTTTGGTAGAAATAATATGTGATTGATCATGAATGTTGGTAATCGGTTCTATATGATTGGATCCGAAAGGTTTGGTCATGTTTAGGTTGAATGAGGAAGTTGTTATTCATAAAATCGGATCTTGCATTTGTTTAGAGACTTGGGTTGACTTGAATGAACATGATGGTAAATGATGAAATAAATGAATAAGGGTTGATTGTGTTATGAATATTTGATGAACTACTTGAATATATGAAGAACAACATGAACATGATATGAACATGCTATGAACATTTGAAAAATACTTGTTTGATCCATTTTAGTAAATTGTTAGACAAGAAAACATGTTTATATGGATAGTACATAAGGGTGCATAAAATCGGATTTCCATTGGTTAAGTACACTATGCAGATCAGCAGGTGCTGGGAGTTGAGACCTCTGATTTCGACTCGAGACCATCAAGAAACCTGCTCGAGATCAGCAGTTGCGAGTCGAGAACTCCCTAGTCTCGACTCGAGACCACACAATGCCAGCACAAGCAGCATGACTCTAGACCATGGCTGCGAGTCCGGTTGCGACTCGAGACCAATACATGCATGACCCGAGACCTCCTCAGTTGCGACTCGAGAACTTGTAGGCTACAACTCGAGACCGCACAGTCTCGACTAGAGACCGCACAGTCTCGACTCGAGACCATACACATGTGCACGCTGTTTGGACTTGCACACTGCCATGGGCCTTAGTAGTTGGGCCGGACTTTTGGGCTTGTTTACTTGTACACCCGCTACTGTTCAACTCATAGGTATTATTGTAAACCGCCATGTTTATACGTGTATGCCATGAATAATACCTGTATGCAACTTGCTAGTATACGTGTAGAACATACGTGCACTACTTGGATATGAACCTGACTTGAATGGTATCTATCTTAGGACGTAGTTGACCACTTACAACTTGATTGACCTTTCTGTGTATCTGCCGAGCAAACCAAGGTGAGTTCACACCCTCTACAAAGCATGGGATTCCCAGGGGTTGGGAATGGGGTTAAGGAACATGGGTTCCTCGTCCTACTTGGGTAGGACAGCATCGGTTCAGGAATATAAATTCCTCGTCCTCATGGACAGATAACTCGTACTAGACCAAAACTCTATCACGAAGTCCCTCCTTTTTATATCGACTTAATCGCCGGGCCAATGGCGAGCGGGTCATTAGTTAGATAGGGCTATTTAGGTCTGACAAACCTCACACCGTGCCGCAGAAGACGAGCGTGAACTAATGGATCTGGGGCACGTCAATGATGATAGACATTGACAGTTTCAGGGCACATAAACATGACTACAGTCAGCAGTCGATATGGTAACGAGTCTAGTGTATACATGGGGTAGCCCCCACGGCCGAAATGCCAGATAACTAACATGGGGTAGCCCCCACGGCCGGAGTGCCAGAGTAACCGGGAATAAACAAGTCACGTTTTCCACTATGGGGTAACCCCCACGACAGGATGCCAGTTAAAGGAAACTGTTTTCGAAACAACTTAAAACGAACACCCAACCGTGAACTCACTCAACTTGTTGTTGACTCGTTACTACATGCTTTGCAGGTCAATAGGTACTTAGTTGGAGCTTGCATGGAAGAGAGTCGTTGTGGGACATGGACAGCTGTGTGCCATGTTAAACTTTGAAACAATTAAACTTATGTTTTGGCTTTAAACGTTATGCTTCCGCTTGCAACTTAAACTATGTTTTGTTTAGACACCAATTGTATTGGTTGGTTTTTATAACTACTTGTATGCTTGTTCAATATGATTGGTGGCTGGATCCTGGTCAGTCACGCCTCCAAGCGGTGGTATTCCGCAGGTGGGTTTTGGGGGTGTGACAGATTGGTATCAGAGCCATTGGTTATAGTGAACTTGGTTTTAATAAGGGAAAGGTTTTATTAAAATCAGACTATAACCTGTACAGTGCTCTACGATCCAC
>JARYGA010037092.1:0-34205 GCA_030545235.1 Helianthus tuberosus
GACGCGCGCAAATTGATCGGCCATGAAAGCCATCATTTTCTTCGTAGCACGGGACTTTGACTTCTTAGACGAGTTGGAGTGACGAGAAGACATCTATGATTCAAAAGAACGAATAGGTGAGACTTGATCATAATGTTTGTTTAAGAAAAATCGTTTGCATAAATTGATTCACATAGCATAAGGTGTCACATAGCATAAAAGTTTCAAATTGATTCACATAGCATAAAGAGTTTAGATGTCACATATAGCATGGTCATGAGTCCAACATAGCATAACATGGATAATTGAAAGCTTTGTAAATTTAGTTTGTTCACGAGGGATTATTATTGTTTGTGATTGCGATAACGTGCGAAATGATTAAAACGAAATTTGAAATGAACGAACGTTCAAGTATAAAATCACATATAAATTGAGATACATAAAAGAAAGGCTCAATAAAACATAGGATTGTTTCGGGTAGAGAAACGTCGACTATTCCAAAGTGGGTCGAGAGTTCTTTCGAATTAGAGATAACGTGCTTTGGCCTATAGGTAAGATACTCTCGTCGAGAAGCAATTAACGGTATCTTACCCTTCCGGTTACTACACATCTCTAATCGATTGAAACAATCGGGACTTTGGCGAGATTGAAAATCGAGGAATGGGACTTAATCGACGAGATGCGGGTTTCACCCCTAGCTTGACGATTGCGTACCCTAAATGTGGTTGGTACTTGTCGGGTCAAAATAAAATTTCGACACTATGACAAGGGTCCACTAGAGTTGAAATGGAAATTACCATTAAGTTGTGGATTTCACTCCTAGCTTAATGGTGGAATTTCGTGCAAAAAGAAATAGTTCAAGGTAGAATGAGAGTCGTTTACCAAATTGTGGGTTTCACGCCTATTTTGGTAATGTTTTCTCGTTTGTGTTACAAGAGTATACAAATAAACAAAGTGTATTCATGTTAACCTTAGGAAAGGCATATAAATTTAAATCAACAAGAAGTGTAGCTAGGAAGCATGCATGGTAGAGTACAAAAGTTTTAAACGACACATAAGAGGCAAAATTCCTAAAACTATAGATTAGGGCAAAAGCATGGCAATTTTCCTAATTCCCTATAGTTATGGCTCTGATACCAATCTGTCACACCCCAACCGATGGCGGAAACATCGGGATGAGACGAACAAATTGCTCAAAACATCATAACACTATGTGACAATATTTAATTAAATCCAAATTTCATTTCAATACTAATTTGTCATACAAAATCCCCAAAAAGAAATACAACATTGTTCAACAAATAACATAACATGGGAAAGATAGATAATTTGGGTGTGTATCTAGTCCACCCTAAACTTGTTTCATCGTTCATCCATACTTCAGCAATCTAACCTGCAACATGTATTAAAATAGAGTTTCAATGCAAAGCAATGGCGAGTATACAAGTTTGATTACATAGCATAATAGAATAAAAGCTCAAATCCAACATGATTCATAATATGTGAATTACTAGTATGCAATTTTGGCGTACACTATGATCAAACCCAAGAATCCAACGCATAAAATAGTCTAATCCCAATTGATAGCGGGATAGTAAAATGTTTAACTTAACAATACCCCCAAGTCTCAAGGGCGGTGCGTAAATCCTATAGCGCTATAATTGTTAAGGTGGGCTAGCAAAGTTAATGAGCATATACGTTCCAAATCGTTCAAATAGAGCATACAAGAATCATAAGTAAAGCACATTAGTTTCATGTTTGTACAAGGATTGAGTATGTTTAGTTTAGTTTAAAGAAGTTTGCATAATTATACATGTTGCATCCCAAAGTGTAAAGGGGAAAAAGGGATCGAGTATACTCACGGTGGTTGCAAGCTTTCCTACTTGAAATCCCACGAGTGAGTTGGTGATGGATTACTTTGGAGCACCTAGTCCTTCTACACGAGGAAACAAAGGTGTGTGAGTTTGGCGTATACGGTAGATTAAAGATTCAGATTGTAAATGTAACATAAAGTATCATGATATGAAATAATCATCTTTGACTTAGTAACCCTTGTATGACACTATGTAACCAATGTGGTAAGAATGTTTTCATGGGAAATACACCCATTAGAATCATACTTTAGAGTCTTAGGTCTTAGATGGTATCCTACTACTTCAACATATAAACATAAGTTTATCATTAAAGGTTCGAATAAGTATATGTAAATAATAATTAGGTTACTATATTATTAGGTCCAATGATTCAAGTAGGAGGTAGGAGATTAAATCTCCATTTAGGCACCTCTAGTATCATGGATGTCATGTATGGGGTAGGAAGAACATGCTTCCATTTAGGGACCCCTTGTATGTTCACCACTACACTTGATGTAAAAACAACCAAGGAGGGTCAAGAACTAAGATTAATACAATAATATAAGCAATCTAACTAATAGGAAATCATCAAATCATGTGAGGATTTTATGTTGGAACAACCCAAGTTGTTCCATAATCATTCTACATCAAGAACTAGCTCGAACATGACTTGTGGGTCAAAATACCCTAAACAAACAGAAAGTTTATGAGGTTTAATCCTCTGATTTAAGTGTCTCAACCATGTTTTTAAGCTTAACCAACCATAAGAGAGGTTGTAAGCATTAGGACATTGGTGTGAGATGTGTTAGACACAAGTTGGATGAAGTTTAAACAAGTTTGAACAAAACAGAAAGTTCTTGGACCATTTCAGGGCAATTCCAGGTCTGATTTCTCCAAGGAGAAGTCAAGGAATCGAACCCAAGGATTATCCAAGCAAGTAGGAAGAAGAATCAAGTGATTTCGTTGAGAAATGAGCAAGTTACACTCACTTTTGCACAAGGTTATGAATCTGTCCGAATTTCAGATTCTTGCAAGAACTAGAGAGTATTTTGGAGAGATTTGAGTGTTGTGAAAGTGTAAAATGGTGTGGAGAAGGGTTGTATTTATAGGGGAAGAGTTTGGACGTGATTGGAGGTGATTAGAGGTGGCTTTAAGGTGATTGGGGAGGGTTAGAAACTTGGATTTCGTGCATAATCCGCGTCTGATCGAAGCTTGTTGTGTTTTATGCGTAACAGGGGGCCATGCGGCCCGCATGAGATATTGGGTAAGCTAAAGCGGGCCGCCCGGGCTTTGTTTATTTGACATAAGTTTCATAAATTACAATTTAGCCCCTGAAGTTTCCTATTTGATCCCTTTTGATGCATTCTTGATAGTTTAGGGACTTGTTTCAGCATATTAACATAGTTTAAGGTACATTCAAGCATGGCGATCAAAACCGAAGTATAATTGAGTGTATAAGTATCATAATCAAGTTTCGTTTATGTTCAAGACACGCTTTAGGCATAAGTTTAGATTAATTACAAGTTTAGCACATAGTTTCCAAGAATAATGATTAAACACCAATTGATTCACCGATTCGAACATACGAGCATATATAAAGTGTGTACAATATATTTGTAACAAAATACGAGTTTCATTAATGATTCAAGTCTCGGTTTTACAACGATTACAAAGAAGGAACGATTACAAGAATACAACGTTTCCAAAAATAGAAATACGAACAAAACTTTCTATAAATGGAAAGTTCAAAAGAGCCGGGCGTTACACGAAAGGTCAATCGAGCTGCTAGAGGTCAACCACGTCCTAACATGGTTACCATACAAGTCAGGTCTAGGTTCAAATAGTGCACGTATGATTACACATAGTTTAACAGGTTATGAACACGTGTTGATCATGGCAAACACATAATACATGTTAACACATTAACAGTAGCATTCAAGTACCAAACACGCCCAACTTGTGCGACCCGAAAGATAAAGCCCAACAAATAGGCTGTCACACCCCAACCAATGGCGGAAACATCGGGATGAGACGAAGTGTGAAGATTGCTCGAGACATCATAACGCTAATTGTGACAATAGAATTAAAGATAAATTGATTTCTTTCATAAATAAATGTTACAATACATGAAAGTTGAAATACAACATGTTAAATACAAGAAAAACCATACGATAACAAATATGACATTTATACAATGTATTTGACCTAAACGTCTATATGTGTATCTAGGCATCAACGCTACTTCATTTCATAGCATCATCATCCTCAACCTGTAACATGTTTAAAATAAAGTTCAATGCAAACCAAAGGCGAGTATACAAGTTTGGTACGTACATAGCAAAAGATAAGTTTTGAACAATTCCTCATAGCAAGCATGTGATTCAAGATAAACATAAAACCATGGTATGTGTCTAACATATCAAACCAAGAAAACGCAATATGCTCATGACATAACCACAAGTTACGGGCGGCGGGTCATTAATCCTATAGCGCTACATATGTCACGGTTTGGCTCGTACAAGTTAATGATAAGTTCAACACATAAGATTAATCCAAGTTTAAAGTATCAAGCCATCACGTATACAAGCATGTTAATAGGAATGTTCATGTGTTTAAGCAAAAAGTTCATGTGTAAGTTGTTGATAGGTAAACATGTTACACCCCAAAAGTGGTAAAAGTAAAGAGGGGAAAATACGAGTATACTCACAAAGTTTGCATATGCTTTCCAATTATCCAATTATTGACGAGTTGATGTGGTTAAAAGATTGAATGTGTAAGGGTTAAAGTTCAAGTATGCTTAGAGTCGAGATTCGGTGTTTAAAACAACATAAAAGTAAAATATGAGAATAACATGTGAAAATAATCATCTTCAACACCTAACACTTGTATGACACTTGGTAACCACAAGGGTTATGATAATGTTTTCATGAGTTGAACACCCATAAGAATCACAACAAGGTTTTGGTTTTAGATGATGTTCTACTACTTTAACATATAAACACAAGTTCAACATCAAAGGTTTGAATGAGTGTATATATATATCTAGGTTACATATTATTTAGTCCAATAATCCAAGTAGGAGGTAGAAGATTAGGATCTTCATTTAGGCACCTCGAGTTATCATAGATGTCATGTATGGGGTAGGAAGAACTAGCTTCCGTTTAGGAACCCCTTGAATGTTCACCACTTCACTTGATGTAAAAACAACCAAGGAGGGTCACGAACTAGGATTAGTACAATAATATAAATAATCTAATCTATGAGAAATCATCAAATCATGTGAGGATTGTATGTAGGACAACCCAAGTTGTTCCATAATCACTCATTCATCAAGAACTAAGCTTGAACATGACTTGTGGGTGAAATACCCTAACAAAACAGAAAGTATTTGAGGTTTTAACCTCTGATTTAACATGTCTCAACCTTGTTTTTAAGCTTAACTAACCATAGATGAGGTTATAAGCATTAGGACATAGGTTTGAGATGAGAAAACTCAAGTTTGGTTAAGTTTAACAAAGATTTCATGAAAGCACAAAAAATCAGTGGACTTTGGAGCCTTTTTTCCGGAGTTCCAGGGACTTATTTACTGTGAAAACCCCATGGAATCGAAGGTAAGGAAAATCCAAGCACATAGGAAAAAGAATGGACCAAAACGGATAAGAAATGAAGAAGTTATGCCCATTTTCGTGAAGCTTGCTGAATCTGGCCGAACATGGAAACTCAGCTACGGTTTTGAGATGTTTTTGAAGTGTTTAAGGGTTGTAAAAATGGTAGAGAGGCTGGACATAAGTTGGTATTTATAGGGAATGATTAGGGTTTCAATGGGTTGGGCTTTGGAAGTGTTTAGAAGGGGTTAACCCATTAAACAAGCCCACAAAACTCAATCATATGGGGCTGAATTTTTGTTGATTTGGGCTGCCATATTTCTTTATTTATTTTTTTATTTTTTTACATTATAATGAGTAATTTTGTTAATTAAGTTGTGTAATAATATGCAACAATGTTTCCCCTAACTTGTAACAAGGTATAATATGAAATAAAACATGATTTAACTAGGTAAAAAGTGTGATGTATAAGTATGTAATATGTTTGTAAGTGACAAGTATATGTCACATATTAGATGATTAATCGTTGTGTAAATACGCATATTATTAGGGGGTTTTTTTAAGTGTCAACAATTTAAGGACAAGCATGGACATGTATCACAAATAAGTACCGTATGCGTATGAATTACGAATAAGGATTCGATGTACAATGAATCCGACGTATGAGTATGTATGAATATGTAGAATGTGAAAAGAAATACGAATTTTATTTATGATCCAAGTATTAGATTTTACATCGCTTTTAATGAAAGAACGATTTCAAGACTACGAAGTTTCCAAAAATAGTTTTACAAACGATGGTTTCTAAATTTAGGAAGTATGAAAACGCGGGGCGTTACATAGGCGGCCCATCCCATTGTGCGATCAGCACAACTTGTGCGATCTACAATGGGTTGTGCGATCAGCCTTATACCCGGCCCAAACATAAAACATGGCCCAAACAATTAGCATAACAACATCTTGTGTGATCCGTTAAATCTTGTGCGACTGATGGTACCTTGTGCGACCAGATCAGGTCTTGTGCGACCTGATCTTGTGCGATCAACGACTTGTGCGACTGGTCCTTGTGCGACCAAGGACCTTGTACGATCAGAAAGCTTGTATGGCCAGATCTAATCTTGTACGATTAGTGACCAACTTTCCTAAACTCATGCAATTCAGTTACTAGCTCCAATCAATTCTTTTGACCAAAATTAACAGTTTCCGTATTCGAATTAAGTCAACTAACAAAATCAATAGTTTCTAATCAACCCATTATTCGATCAAAACAAGGTTTTTATCACTCAATTCATATGAACCCTAATGAATAACAGAATCAATACATGAACAATAATCACATCACCAACCATATTAACATGATTCATAATCTCGATCACTAGCAAACATCCTATCTTAAACATATCGCAGCCGAATAATCAAGCATTTGGTTTTCATTCATCATTAAATCCAATTTGTACTAACTTAATCAACTCATTCGGATTCAAACCCATGCTAGGCCGATTACATATGTACAACCGATTTCATACATTCGATCCTAAATCATCATGCAAACAATCCGAAAACGAGACATGACAGTTGATTAACATCATCATACACATCCGGTTCACATAAACATTATCACATAAACATCATTGTTCATCATACATTCAATACTTAATCATTTAATCAAATCATGAAATCATAACATCATTTACAAACACTAATCATGAATCACTAACCGATTGAGATAAGATGAGAGTGATCCGAATCAAGAGCTTCGATGGGGATGGGATGTTGTTTGGCGTCGGCTTCAAGAGGAGAGAAAGAGAGTAGGGTTTTGTAAATTTTTAGTGATTAGGTAAAGTGTGGAATATGTGCTAACACCCTATGTGATAATCGAACTAATGGGAATGGGCCGAACCCAAACTTGGGGTGCCCTATAGATTCGAGTACAAGTTGTGTAGCCCGAATGGGCTTGTGCGATCGGATTAGACTTGTGCGGTTGAGCTATTTATATACATACATACATACATATATTACACAAAGCACATATCAACATAACATTCATTTAATCAACCAAGTTCATATAATCACATAAGTACAAAACATGCTACACTTGGCACAAAGATAGGTTCTGAAATACGAGTTGTCACATTATCCCCAAGTTGAAAGAAATTTCGTTCCGAAATTTGGTACGTACTCACTGAGGAAGCTAGTTAAGTTGCTTGGTTTTCCTGGTTTTCCTGGGGTGTCACATCCTCCCCCCGTTGATCTGGAATTCCGTCCCGAAATTCCGTAGCTTCAGCCTCAGTAGTGGTTGTACTGTTTGCGAATAGTTGGGGATACTTTTGTTTCATCTGATCTTCGCGTTCCCAGGTGAACTCTGGGCCACGACGGGAGTTCCAACGAACTCGAACGAGAGGTATTCTGGTGCGCTTGAGGACCTTAACATCCCGGTCCGTGATTTCAACTGGTTCCTCGACGAATCGTAACTGCTCGTCGATAGTGAGCTCCTTCAAAGGAACTATGAGGGTCTCATCTGACAGACACTTCTTCAGATTCGACACGTGGAATACGTTGTGAACCGCACTGAGTTCTGTTGGTAGGTTCAGTTTGTAGGCCACTTTGCCTATTTTCTCAATGATGTCGAATGGTCCAATGTATCGTGGGTTAAGTTTTCCTCGTTTGCCAAAACGAACAACACCCTTCCAGGGTGAGACTTTGAGTAGCACTCGATCCCCAACCTGGAATTCGAGTGGTTTCCTGCCCTTGTCGGCATAGCTTTTCTGACAGTCACGAGCTGCCGCCATGCATTTTCGTATCTGAGCAACCCGTTCTGTTGTGTCTACCACAAGTTCTGGGCCAGTGATCTGACTATCCCCCACCTCTTCCCAACAAAGAGGTGACCGGCATTTACTCCCGTACAATGCCTCAAACGGAGCAGCTTTAATGCTGGTGTGGTAGTTGTTATTGTACGAAAATTCCACAAGTGGCAGATGCTTTTCCCAGCCGTTGCCAAAGTCAATTACGCATGCCCTAAGCATGTCTTCAAGGGTCTGGATGGTGCGTTCAGACTGCCCATCCATTTGCGGGTGATAAGCTGTGCTCATATCTAAATGTGAGCCAAAGGACTTGTGCATTGCTTGCCACAGTTCGGAAGTAAAACGTGCATCACGATCCGAGATAATAGAGGTGGGCACCCCGTGCCTCGAGACAACTTCCTTAAGGTATACGTCTGCTAAAGTGGAGAACTTATCTGTTTCCTTGATAGCCAAGAAGTGTGCAGACTTTGTGAGTCGATCCACGATCACCCAAATAGTATCGTTACCACGTTGAGATCTAGGCAGGCCAGTTACAAAATCCATGGAAATTTGTTCCCATTTCCATTGTGGTATCTCAGGTTGTTGGAGTAGGCCTGAAGGTTTCTGGTATTCAATCTTGACTCTCGCACAAGTCAAACACTTGCTGACGTAAGTTGCTATGTGGGCCTTCATGCTAGGCCACCAGTACGTAGTTTTCAAGTCGTGGTACATCTTATCTGAACCAGGATGTACTGAGTAGCGAGACATGTGTGCTTCATCCATCACAAGCTCTCGTAGGTTGCCATGAAGTGGGACCCAAATGCGTCCTGTTACATAGTAGGCACTGTCTTCCTTTTGTTCTAATCGTTGCCTTGAGCCACGTAGGGCTTCAGCCCTGATGTTTTCTGGTTTCAATGCTTCTACCTGAGCATCTTGTATCTGGGAAGGAAGACTAGATTGAATGGTAAGTTTTAGTGCTCGCACGCGCCTAGGCGTAGTGTCCTTACGACTGAGGGCGTCAGCCACAACATTGGCTTTGCCTGGATGGTACTTGATCGCGCATTCATAATCATTCAATAGCTCGACCCATCGTCGTTGACGCATGTTCAACTCCTTCTGCTTGAAAATATGATCGAGACTCCTGTGATCGGTGTAAATGGTGCACCTGGTACCGTATAGGTAATGTCTCCATATCTTGAGTGCGAAAACAACAGCTCCTAGCTCCAAATCATGCGTAGTGTAGTTCCTTTCGTGAATCTTAAGTTGACGTGACGCATAAGCAATGACCTTTTCACGTTGCATCAGCACACATCCAAGTCCCTGAATGGATGCGTCGCAATAAACAACAAAATTGTCTGTGCCTTCAGGCAATGAGAGGATAGGGGCGCTACAAAGTCTATCCTTTAAGTGTTGGAACGCAGTTTCCTGTGCATCACTCCAACGATAGGTGACACCTTTCTGAGTTAGTGAGGTGAGAGGTTGCGCAATCTTGGAGAAATCCTTGATAAACCTTCTGTAGTAACCTGCCAAGCCCAAGAAATGGCGTATTTCCGTTGGTGTTCTAGGTGCAGGCCAGTTCCTGATCGAGTCTACCTTGGATGGATCAACGTGAATCCCATCCTTGTTTACCACGTGGCCTAGGAAATGGACTTCACGAAGCCAGAAGTCGCATTTTGAGAACTTAGCATAAAGTTTTCCTAATTCCCTATAGTTATGGCTCTGATACCAATCTGTCACACCCCAACCGATGGCGGAAACATCGGGATGAGACGAACAAATTGCTCAAAACATCATAACACTATGTGACAATATTTAATTAAATCCAAATTTCATTTCAATACTAATTTGTCATACAAAATCCCCAAAAAGAAATACAACATTGTTCAACAAATAACATAACATGGGAAAGATAGATAATTTGGGTGTGTATCTAGTCCACCCTAAACTTGTTTCATCGTTCATCCATACTTCAGCAATCTAACCTGCAACATGTATTAAAATAGAGTTTCAATGCAAAGCAATGGCGAGTATACAAGTTTGATTACATAGCATAATAGAATAAAAGCTCAAATCCAACATGATTCATAATATGTGAATTACTAGTATGCAATTTTGGCGTACACTATGATCAAACCCAAGAATCCAACGCATAAAATAGTCTAATCCCAATTGATAGCGGGATAGTAAAATGTTTAACTTAACAATACCCCCAAGTCTCAAGGGCGGTGCGTAAATCCTATAGCGCTATAATTGTTAAGGTGGGCTAGCAAAGTTAATGAGCATATACGTTCCAAATCGTTCAAATAGAGCATACAAGAATCATAAGTAAAGCACATTAGTTTCATGTTTGTACAAGGATTGAGTATGTTTAGTTTAGTTTAAAGAAGTTTGCATAATTATACATGTTGGATCCCAAAGTGTAAAGGGGAAAAAGGGATCGAGTATACTCACGGTGGTTGCAAGCTTTCCTACTTGAAATCCCACGAGTGAGTTGGTGATGGATTACTTTGGAGCACCTAGTCCTTCTACACGAGGAAACATAGGTGTGTGAGTTTGGCGTATACGGTAGATTAAAGATTCAGATTGTAAATGTAACATAAAGTATCATGATATGAAATAATCATCTTTGACTTAGTAACCCTTGTATGACACTATGTAACCAATGTGGTAAGAATGTTTTCATGGGAAATACACCCATTAGAATCATACTTTAGAGTCTTAGGTCTTAGATGGTATCCTACTACTTCAACATATAAACATAAGTTTATCATTAAAGGTTCGAATAAGTATATGTAAATAATAATTAGGTTACTATATTATTAGGTCCAATGATTCAAGTAGGAGGTAGGAGATTAAATCTCCATTTAGGCACCTCTAGTATCATGGATGTCATGTATGGGGTAGGAAGAACATGCTTCCATTTAGGGACCCCTTGTATGTTCACCACTACACTTGATGTAAAAACAACCAAGGAGGGTCAAGAACTAAGATTAATACAATAATATAAACAATCTAACTAATAGGAAATCATCAAATCATGTGAGGATTTTATGTTGGAACAACCCAAGTTGTTCCATAATCATTCTACATCAAGAACTAGCTCGAACATGACTTGTGGGTCAAAATACCCTAAACAAACAGAAAGTTTATGAGGTTTAATCCTCTGATTTAAGTGTCTCAACCATGTTTTTAAGCTTAACCAACCATAAGAGAGGTTGTAAGCATTAGGACATTGGTGTGAGATGTGTTAGACACAAGTTGGATGAAGTTTAAACAAGTTTGAACAAAACAGAAAGTTCTTGGACCATTTCAGGGCAATTCCAGGTCTGATTTCTCCAAGGAGAAGTCAAGGAATTGAACCCAAGGATTATCCAAGCAAGTAGGAAGAAGAATCAAGTGATTTCGTTGAGAAATGAGCAAGTTACACTCACTTTTGCACAAGGTTATGAATCTGTCCGAATTTCAGATTCTTGCAAGAACTAGAGAGTATTTTGGAGAGATTTGAGTGTTGTGAAAGTGTAAAATGGTGTGGAGAAGGGTTGTATTTATAGGGGAAGAGTTTGGAGGTGATTGGAGGTGATTAGAGGTGGCTTTAAGGTGATTGGGGAGGGTTAGAAACTTGGATTTCGTGCATAATCCGCGTCTGATCGAAGCTTGTTGTGTTTTATGCGTAACAGGGGGCCATGCGGCCCGCATGAGATATTGGGTAAGCTAAAGCGGGCCGCCCGGGCTTTGTTTATTTGACATAAGTTTCATAAATTACAATTTAGCCCCTGAAGTTTCCTATTTGATCCCTTTTGATGCATTCTTGATAGTTTAGGGACTTGTTTCAGCATATTAACATAGTTTAAGGTACATTCAAGCATGGCGATCAAAACCGAAGTATAATTGAGTGTATAAGTATCATAATCAAGTTTCGTTTATGTTCAAGACACGCTTTAGGCATAAGTTTAGATTAATTACAAGTTTAGCACATAGTTTCCAAGAATAATGATTAAACACCAATTGATTCACCGATTCGAACATACGAGCATATATAAAGTGTGTACAATATATTTGTAACAAAATACGAGTTTCATTAATGATTCAAGTCTCGGTTTTACAACGATTACAAAGAAGGAACGATTACAAGAATACAACGTTTCCAAAAATAGAAATACGAACAAAACTTTCTATAAATGGAAAGTTCAAAAGAGCCGGGCATTACACGAAAGGTCAATCGAGCTGCTAGAGGTCAACCACGTCCTAACATGGTTACCATACAAGTCAGGTCTAGGTTCAAATAGTGCACGTATGATTACACATAGTTTAACAGGTTATGAACACGTGTTGATCACGGCAAACACATAATACATGTTAACACATTAACAGTAGCATTCAAGTACCAAACACGCCCAACTTGTGCAACCCGAAAGATAAAGCCCAACAAATAGGCTGTCACACCCCAACCAATGGCGGAAACATCGGGATGAGACGAAGTGTGAAGATTGCTCGAGACATCATAACGCTAATTGTGACAATAGAATTAAAGATAAATTGATTTCTTTCATAAATAAATGTTACAATACATGAAAGTTGAAATACAACATGTTAAATACAAGAAAAACCATACGATAACAAATATGACATTTATACAATGTATTTGACCTAAACGTCTATATGTGTATCTAGGCATCAACGCTACTTCATTTCATAGCATCATCATCCTCAACCTGTAACATGTTTAAAATAAAGTTCAATGCAAAGCAAAGGCGAGTATACAAGTTTGGTACGTACATAGCAAAAGATAAGTTTTGAACAATTCCTCATAGCAAGCATGTGATTCAAGATAAACATAAAAACATGGTATGTGTCTAACATATCAAACCAAGAAAACGCAATATGCTCATGACATAACCACAAGTTACGGGCGGCGGGTCATTAATCCTATAGCGCTACATATGTCACGGTTTGGCTCGTACAAGTTAATGATAAGTTCAACACATAAGATTAATCCAAGTTTAAAGTATCAAGCCATCACGTATACAAGCATGTTAATAGGAATGTTCATGTGTTTAAGCAAAAAGTTCATGTGTAAGTTGTTGATAGGTAAACATGTTACACCCCAAAAGTGGTAAAAGTAAAGAGGGGAAAATACGAGTATACTCACAAAGTTTGCATATGCTTTCCAATTATCCAATTATTGACGAGTTGATGTGGTTAAAAGATTGAATGTGTAAGGGTTAAAGTTCAAGTATGCTTAGAGTCGAGATTCGGTGTTTAAAACAACATAAAAGTAAAATATGAGAATAACATGTGAAAAATAATCATCTTCAACACCTAACACTTGTATGACACTTGGTAACCACAAGGGTTATGATAATGTTTTCATGAGTTGAACACCCATAAGAATCACAACAAGGTTTTGGTTTTAGATGATGTTCTACTACTTTAACATATAAACACAAGTTCAACATCAAAGGTTTGAATGAGTGTATATATATATCTAGGTTACATATTATTTAGTCCAATAATCCAAGTAGGAGGTAGAAGATTAAGATCTTCATTTAGGCACCTCGAGTTATCATAGATGTCATGTATGGGGTAGGAAGAACTAGCTTCCGTTTAGGAACCCCTTGAATGTTCACCACTTCACTTGATGTAAAAACAACCAAGGAGGGTCACGAACTAGGATTAGTACAATAATATAAATAATCTAATCTATGAGAAATCATCAAATCATGTGAGGATTGTATGTAGGACAACCCAAGTTGTTCCATAATCACTCATTCATCAAGAACTAAGCTTGAACATGACTTGTGGGTGAAATACCCTAACAAAACAGAAAGTATTTGAGGTTTTAACCTCTGATTTAACATGTCTCAACCTTGTTTTTAAGCTTAACTAACCATAGATGAGGTTATAAGCATTAGGACATAGGTTTGAGATGAGAAAACTCAAGTTTGGTTAAGTTTAACAAAGATTTCATGAAAGCACAAAAAATCAGTGGACTTTGGAGCCTTTTTTCCGGAGTTCCAGGGACTTATTTACTGTGAAAACCCCATGGAATCGAAGGTAAGGAAAATCCAAGCACATAGGAAAAAGAATGGACCAAAACGGATAAGAAATGAAGAAGTTATGCCCATTTTCGTGAAGCTTGCTGAATCTGGCCGAACATGGAAACTCAGCTACGGTTTTGAGATGTTTTTGAAGTGTTTAAGGGTTGTAAAAATGGTAGAGAGGCTGGACATAAGTTGGTATTTATAGGGAATGATTAGGGTTTCAATGGGTTGGGCTTTGGAAGTGTTTAGAAGGGGTTAACCCATTAAACAAGCCCACAAAACTCAATCATATGGGGCTGAATTTTTGTTGATTTGGGCTGCCATATTTCTTTATTTATTTTTTTATTTTTTTACATTATAATGAGTAATTTTGTTAATTAAGTTGTGTAATAATATGCAACAATGTTTCCCCTAACTTGTAACAAGGTATAATATGAAATAAAACATGATTTAACTAGGTAAAAAGTGTGATGTATAAGTATGTAATATGTTTGTAAGTGACAAGTATATGTCACATATTAGATGATTAATCGTTGTGTAAATACGCATATTATTAGGGGGTTTTTTTAAGTGTCAACAATTTAAGGACAAGCATGGACATGTATCACAAATAAGTACCGTATGCGTATGAATTACGAATAAGGATTCGATGTACAATGAATCCGACGTATGAGTATGTATGAATATGTAGAATGTGAAAAGAAATACGAATTTTATTTATGATCCAAGTATTAGATTTTACATCGCTTTTAATGAAAGAACGATTTCAAGACTACGAAGTTTCCAAAAATAGTTTTACAAACGATGGTTTCTAAATTTAGGAAGTATGAAAACGCGGGGCGTTACATAGGCGGCCCATCCCATTGTGCGATCAGCACAACTTGTGCGATCTACAATGGGTTGTGCGATCAGCCTTATACCCGGCCCAAACATAAAACATGGCCCAAACAATTAGCATAACAACATCTTGTGTGATCCGTTAAATCTTGTGCGACTGATGGTACCTTGTGCGACCAGATCAGGTCTTGTGCGACCTGATCTTGTGCGATCAACGACTTGTGCGACTGGTCCTTGTGCGACCAAGGACCTTGTACGATCAGAAAGCTTGTATGGCCAGATCTAATCTTGTACGATTAGTTACCAACTTTCCTAAACTCATGCAATTCAGTTACTAGCTCCAATCAATTCTTTTGACCAAAATTAACAGTTTCCATATTCGAATTAAGTCAACTAACAAAATCAATAGTTTCTAATCAACCCATTATTCGATCAAAACAAGGTTTTTATCACTCAATTCATATGAACCCTAATGAATAACATAATCAATACATGAACAATAATCACATCACCAACCATATTAACATGATTCATAATCTCGATCACTAGCAAACATCCTATCTTAAACATATCGCAGCCGAATAATCAAGCATTTGGTTTTCATTCATCATTAAATCCAATTTGTACTAACTTAATCAACTCATTCGGATTCAAACCCATGCTAGGCCGATTACATATGTACAACCGATTTCATACATTCGATCCTAAATCATCATGCAAACAATCCGAAAACGAGACATGACAGTCGATTAACATCATCATACACATCCGGTTCACATAAACATTATCACATAAACATCATTGTTCATCATACATTCAATACTTAATCATTTAATCAAATCATGAAATCATAACATCATTTACAAACACTAATCATGAATCACTAACCGATTGAGATAAGATGAGAGTGATCCGAATCAAGAGCTTCGATGGGGATGGGATGTTGTTTGGCGTCGGCTTCAAGAGGAGAGAAAGAGAGTAGGGTTTTGTAAATTTTTAGTGATTAGGTAAAGTGTGGAATATGTGCTAACACCCTATGTGATAATCGAACTAATGGGAATGGGCCGAACCCAAACTTGGGGTGCCCTATAGATTCGAGTACAAGTTGTGTAGCCCGAATGGGCTTGTGCGATCGGATTAGACTTGTGCGGTTGAGCTATTTATATACATACATACATACATATATTACACAAAGCACATATCAACATAACATTCATTTAATCAACCAAGTTCATATAATCACATAAGTACAAAACATGCTACACTTGGCACAAAGATAGGTTCTGAAATACGAGTTGTCACATTATCCCCAAGTTGAAAGAAATTTCGTTCCGAAATTTGGTACGTACTCACTGAGGAAGCTAGTTAAGTTGCTTGGTTTTCCTGGTTTTCCTGGGGTGTCACATCCTCCCCCCGTTGATCTGGAATTCCGTCCCGAAATTCCGTAGCTTCAGCCTCAGTAGTGGTTGTACTGTTTGCGAATAGTTGGGGATACTTTTGTTTCATCTGATCTTCGCGTTCCCAGGTGAACTCTGGGCCACGACGGGAGTTCCAACGAACTCGAACGAGAGGTATTCTGGTGCGCTTGAGGACCTTAACATCCCGGTCCGTGATTTCAACTGGTTCCTCGACGAATCGTAACTGCTCGTCGATAGTGAGCTCCTTCAAAGGAACTATGAGGGTCTCATCTGACAGACACTTCTTCAGATTCGACACGTGGAATACGTTGTGAACCGCACTGAGTTCTGTTGGTAGGTTCAGTTTGTAGGCCACTTTGCCTATTTTCTCAATGATGTCGAATGGTCCAATGTATCGTGGGTTAAGTTTTCCTCGTTTGCCAAAACGAACAACACCCTTCCAGGGTAAGACTTTGAGTAGCACTCGATCCCCAACCTGGAATTCGAGTGGTTTCCTGCCCTTGTCGGCATAGCTTTTCTGACAGTCACGAGCTGCCGCCATGCATTTTCGTATCTGAGCAACCCGTTCTGTTGTGTCTACCACAAGTTCTGGGCCAGTGATCTGACTATCCCCCACCTCTTCCCAACAAAGAGGTGACCGGCATTTACTCCCGTACAATGCCTCAAACGGAGCAGCTTTAATGCTGGTGTGGTAGTTGTTATTGTACGAAAATTCCACAAGTGGCAGATGCTTTTCCCAGCCGTTGCCAAAGTCAATTACGCATGCCCTAAGCATGTCTTCAAGGGTCTGGATGGTGCGTTCAGACTGCCCATCCATTTGCGGGTGATAAGCTGTGCTCATATCTAAATGTGAGCCAAAGGACTTGTGCATTGCTTGCCACAGTTCGGAAGTAAAACGTGCATCACGATCCGAGATAATAGAGGTGGGCACCCCGTGCCTCGAGACAACTTCCTTAAGGTATACGTCTGCTAAAGTGGAGAACTTATCTGTTTCCTTGATAGCCAAGAAGTGTGCAGACTTTGTGAGTCGATCCACGATCACCCAAATAGTATCGTTACCACGTTGAGATCTAGGCAGGCCAGTTACAAAATCCATGGAAATTTGTTCCCATTTCCATTGTGGTATCTCAGGTTGTTGGAGTAGGCCTGAAGGTTTCTGGTATTCAATCTTGACTCTCGCACAAGTCAAACACTTGCTGACGTAAGTTGCTATGTGGGCCTTCATGCTAGGCCACCAGTACGTAGTTTTCAAGTCGTGGTACATCTTATCTGAACCAGGATGTACTGAGTAGCGAGACATGTGTGCTTCATCCATCACAAGCTCTCGTAGGTTGCCATGAAGTGGGACCCAAATGCGTCCTGTTACATAGTAGGCACTGTCTTCCTTTTGTTCTAATCGTTGCCTTGAGCCACGTAGGGCTTCAGCCCTGATGTTTTCTGGTTTCAATGCTTCTACCTGAGCATCTTGTATCTGGGAAGGAAGACTAGATTGAATGGTATGTTTTAGTGCTCGCACGCGCCTAGGCGTAGTGTCCTTACAACTGAGGGCGTCAGCCACAACATTGGCTTTGCCTGGATGGTACTTGATCGCGCATTCATAATCATTCAATAGCTCGACCCATCGTCGTTGACGCATGTTCAACTCCTTCTGCTTGAAAATATGATCGAGACTCCTGTGATCGGTGTAAATGGTGCACCTGGTACCGTATAGGTAATGTCTCCATATCTTGAGTGCGAAAACAACAGCTCCCAGCTCCAAATCATGCGTAGTGTAGTTCCTTTCGTGAATCTTAAGTTGACGTGACGCATAAGCAATGACCTTTTCACGTTGCATCAGCACACATCCAAGTCCCTGAATGGATGCGTCGCAATAAACAACAAAATTGTCTGTGCCTTCAGGCAATGAGAGGATAGGGGCGCTACAAAGTCTATCCTTTAAGTGTTGGAACGCAGTTTCCTGTGCATCACTCCAACGATAGGTGACACCTTTCTGAGTTAGTGAGGTGAGAGGTTGCGCAATCTTGGAGAAATCCTTGATAAACCTTCTGTAGTAACCTGCCAAGCCCAAGAATTGGCGTATTTCCGTTGGTGTTCTAGGTGCAGGCCAGTTCCTGATCGAGTCTACCTTGGATGGATCAACGTGAATCCCATCCTTGTTTACCACGTGGCCTAGGAAATGGACTTCACGAAGCCAGAAGTCGCATTTTAAGAACTTAGCATAAAGTTGTTCTATTCGTAGTAGTTCCAAAATAAGTCGTAGATGCTGCTCGTGCTCTTCCTGACTCTTAGAATAGATCAGGATGTCGTCGATGAAAACTATCACAAACTTATCCAGGTAAGGCTTGCACACTCGATTCATCAAGTCCATGAAAACCGCAGGTGTGTTTGTTAGCCCAAAAGGCATAACCAGAAACTCGTAATGTCCATAACAAGTTCTAAAAGTTGTTTTGGAGACGTCCTCTTCTCGGACTCTCAGCTGGTGATATCCCGATCTCAAATCAATCTTCGAGTAGTAGCTCGACCCTTGCAGCTGGTCGAACAAGTCGTCAATGCGTGGAAGAGGATAACGATTCTTCACTGTCACCTTGTTGAGTTCACGGTAATCGATGCACATTCTGAAAGTACCGTCTTTCTTCTTCACGAATAGCACTGGAGCTCCCCATGGCGAAGAGCTAGGACGAATAAAACCCTTATCCAAGAGTTCTTGTAGTTGCGTAGAGAGTTCTTCCAACTCTGATGGAGCTAAACGATACGGTGCACGAGCTATTGGTGCGCCAGGAGCCAGTTCAATCTGAAATTCGACCTGACGATGAGGCGGAAGGCCAGGTAATTCCTCAGGGAATACCTCATGATAGTCGCGTACAATCGGAAAATCCTCTATCTTCTTTTCTTTCTTCGTGGTGTCAGTAACGAGAGCCAAAATAGCAGTGTGACCCTTTTGCAAACACTTCTGGGCCTTAAGGAAAGAGATGATGCTCACAACAGCACCACTCTTGTCGCCACGAATCATAAGAGGTTCATCACCTGAACGAGGAATACGGACAATCTTTTCGTTGCAAAGAATCTCTGCTCGATGCTGGGATAACCAATCCATCCCAATGACAACGTCGAAACTACCCAAAACTATAGGAATGAGGTCGATAGAGAGGGTGTGATCAGCAAGAACAAGACTACAACCCTTGACTACGTGTGTGGCCTCTAAACTCTTGCCATTAGCTAGCTCTAAAGTGTGTTTGGTGTTCAAAAGTGTTGGGGTACGTTTAAGCATTTGACTAACTTTTAAGGACACGTAGCTAGTATCGGCACCCGAATCAAATAAAACTGTAACGTAAAAGTCGTCGAGAAGGAACTTACCCGTCACAACATTAGGATCATTCCTCGCTTCACCCTGGCCAATAACGAACACACGACCCCTTGCACCATTGTCGTTGTTACCCCCGTTGTTTCCATTTCCCTGGTTGTTATTATTGTTGTTGTTGTTCTGGTTCCTGTTCAGTTGGGGACAATCTCTCTTGAAGTGGCCTTCAGCCCCACACTAAAAGCACCCTTTGTTGTTACCTTGCTGCTGCTGCTGGCGTTGATTCTGTGGGCCTTGTTGTTGCTGACGATTCTGGTTTACGGGGTATAAACTTCTGCAATCCTTTGCGGCGTGGCCTGGCTTGTTGCACCGATGACAGTTACCCCTGGTGCATGGCCTGTTGTGGTGTAGGTTACAGCGATTACATTTGGGGTGATTTCCCTTGTACCCTCCTTGACTTTGACTTCCAGACGATTGCTAACTAGGACTCTTGTAGTCGTCAGTCCTTCTCTGTTGTGACTGAGACTGAATAGAGGTTGAACCTTTGCTTGAAGCTCTATCCCATTTCCACTTATTGTCACTAGGAGCATCTGAAGTGGTAGCACTAATGCGCTTTGGTAACCTGTTCTGCTCCACCGCCTGATCCGTGAGACGATGAGCCAGCTTGATGATCTGTTGGATGGTACCAAGGTTTGCTGAGGTTACGTGACTTTGAATCTCTGGCACTAAACCCTTGAGATACAGTTCGATACGTTTGATGGGAGGGTCTACCATAGTGGGACACGGGATGGCCAACTCGTTCGATCTTTTAGTGTACGCTTCAATTTCCGACCCCGTCATCTTTAAGTTGTAAAACTCTACCTCCAGCTTATGAATGTCATCGCGGCTACAGTATTCTTCTTTGATCAATTCCTTGAAATCGTTCCAGGGGGTGGCGTTAGCAGCAACCAACCCCAGCATTTGGACCTGAGCGTTCCACCACGTGAGCGCTATCCCCTAAAGGGTACCAGTAGCATACTTCACCCTGCGAGCCTCAGGGCATTCACACATCTCAAAGATGGATTCGAGCTTCTCAAACCAGTGGAGAAGACCGACAGCTCCTTCAGTACCACTGAAGGTACCAGGTCGACAGTCCATAAAGGTCTTGAAAGTGCACACAGGAGGCTGTGCAGGTTGACCTGTCGTGAGAGTAAGAAAGGATAAAGTTTAACACAAAGGTTGGTTCACGAGAGTAGGATCTAAGGATCCTAGAGTAAGTTTCGACTGCAGGATATACCTCCTGCCTGTGCGGCTGCAAGTGCCGCAGCACCCTGTTGGTTAATCAGAGCCGTCAACTGGGCTTGAGTCATGTTAACGCGTCCAGCCATGATCTTCATATCAAGGGAAAACATGACTAAGAGGGGTTTGCGAAAGTGCGATGACAGAAGAGAGTAAGCACACACGGATTTTCAATTAACAGTTGTTACGTTTATCTAAGCATACCATAAGCAAAGTTCTATGTAATCTAGCAAGTAGGCAATAAAACATAAACCATATCACCTAGAATGTCGAGTCTTGCACGTGGAGTGAAGCGTCGTTGTGGATCGTAGAGCACTGTACAGGTTATAGTCTGGTTTTAACAAAAACTTTTTCCCCCATTAAAACCAAGTTCACTATAACCAATGGCTCTGATACCAATCTGTCACACCCCCAAAATCCACATGCGGAGTATCACCGCTTGGAGGCATGACTGACCAGGATCAAGCCACCAATCACATTGAACAATGAAATATAGTAAAGATAACTAAACACAATATAATTGGTGTCCAACATAAGTTAACCAAATTTAAACATCAGCGGAAGCATAAAGTTGTAAAACCAAATCATAAGTTTTAAAAGTTCAAATGTTCCACATGGAACTCCACATTCCATGTCCCACAACGACTCTTCCCCGTGCAAGCTCCAGCTAAGTACCTATTGACCTGCAAATCATGTAGTAACGAGTCAACAACAAAGTTGAGCGAGTTCACAGTTGGGTGTTTGTTTTAAGTTGTTTCGAAAACGGTTTCCTTTAACTGGCATCCCTGCCGTGGGGGTTACCCCATAATTGAAAACGTGTTTAGTTTATTCCCGTTTATTCTGGCTATCTAGCCGTGGGGGCTACCCCATGTTTAATTATCTGGCTCTATGGCCGTGGGGGCTACCCCATGTATATACTACTAGACTCGTTACCATATCGACTGCTGACTGTAGTCATGTTTATGTGCCCTGAACTGTCAATGTCTATCATCATTGACGTGCCCAGATCCATTAGTTCACGCCCGTCCTCTGCGGCACGGTGTGAGGCTTGTCAGACCTAAATAGCGTTATCTAACTGATGACCCGCTCGCCATTGGCCCGGCGATTAAGTCGATATAAAAAGGAGGGACTTCGTGATAGAGTTTTGGTCTAGTAAAAGTTAACTGTCCATGAGGACGAGGAATTATATTCCTGAACCCGTACTGTCCTACCCAAGAAGGACGAGGAATACATATTCCTTAACCCACTCCCAACCCCTGGGAATCCCATGCTTTGTAGAAAGTGTGAACTCACCTTAGGTTAGCTCGGCAGATAAACGAAAGGTCAATCGAGCTGCTAGAGGTCAACCACGTCCTAACATGGTTACCATACAAGTCAGGTCTAGGTTCAAATAGTGCATGTATGATTACACATAGTTTAACAGGTTATGAACACGTGTTGATCATGGCAAACACATAATACATGTTAACACATTAACAGTAGCATTCAAGTACCAAACACGCCCAACTTGTGCGACCCGAAAGATAAAGCCCAACAAATAGGCGGCCCATCCCATTGTGCGATCAGCACAACTTGTGCGATCCACAATGGGTTGTGTGATCAGCCTTATACCTGACCCAAACATAAAACACGGCCCAAACAATTAGCATAACAACATCTTGTGCGATCCGTTAAATCTTGTGCGACTGATGGTACCTTGTGCGACCTGATCTTGTGCGATCAAAGACTTGTGCGACTGGTCCTTGTGCGACCAAGGACCTTGTACGATCAGAAAGCTTGTATGGCCAGATCTAATCTTGTGCGATTAGTTACCAACTTTCATAAACTCATGCAATTCAGTTACTAGCTCTAATCAATTCTTTTGACCAAAATTAACAGTTTCCATATTTGAATTAAGTCAACTAACAAAATCAATAGTTTCTAATCAACCCATTATTCGATCAAAACAAGGTTTTTATCACTCAATTCATATGAACCCTAATGAATAACATAATCAATACATGAACAATAATCACATCACCAACCATATTAACATGATTCATAATCTCGATCACTAGCAAACATCCTATCTTAAACATATCGCAGCCGAATAATCAAGCATTTGGTTTTCATTCATCATTAAATCCAATTTGTACTAACTCAATCAACTCATTCGGATTCAAACCCATGCTAGGCCGATTACATATGTACAACCGATTTCATACATTCGATCCTAAATCACCATGCAAACAATCCGAAAACGAGACATGACAGTCGATTAACATCATCATACACATCTGGTTCACATAAACATTATCACATAAACATCATTGTTCATCATACATTCAATACTTAATCATTTAATCAAATCGTGAAATCATAACATCATTTACAAACACTAATCATGAATCACTAACTGATTGAGATAAGATGAGAGTGATCCAAATCAAGAGCTTCGATGGGGATGGGATGTTGTTTGGCGTCGGCTTCAAGAGGAGAGAAAGAGAGTAGGGTTTTGTAAATTTTTAGTGATTAGGTAAAGTATGGAATATGTGCTAACACCCTATGTGATAATCGAACTAATGGGAATGGGCCGAACCCAAACTTGGGCTGCCCTATAGATTCGAGTACAAGTTGTGTAGCCCGAATGGGCTTATGCGATCGGATTAGACTTGTGCGATTGAGCTGTTTATATACATACATACATTACACAAAGCACATATCAACATAACATTCATTTAATCAACCAAGTTCATATAATCACATAAGTACAAAACATGCTACACTTAGCACAAAGATAGGTTCTGAAATACGAGTTGTCACACATGACCCGGGTGGGAACCGTGCTTGAACAGCAAGCAGGGTGTGCAGCAGCTTGATTTGCATAACGGCAAATATTGATCAAATGTCCCAACCGCCCACAGTGGGTACATTTGTGACACTGCTCTTGCTCTAGATGATGACGGTTGCATTTATTGCACAAAGGTGCGGTACCAACATAATTTTGCCTTTTGCGAGGTTGTGCTGGCTGGTTTGGTGCAACCTGTCTGTCTTGAGCAGTGATGGCGCAGTTTTGAGAAGCCTTACGCTTCTTCTTCTTGGATCCTTCAACCTGCTTTTCCTTCGGCTCAACTTGAGCAGTCTTGTCAGATGGTCTTGGGTCGCCTTTTCGAAAAAGCTTACCCTTCCTGATGTGGGATTCAGTTAGGGTGGCAGACAATTCAATGGCTTGTCTGACAGTAGTAGGGTTGCTGCCAGTAACAATATCCTGAACTAGGTCAGGAAGACCATCAATATATTTCTCGATCGCCTTATCCACAGGCGTAACCATAGCATGACATAACAGGCTCAATTCCTCATATCGGTCCGTATAGGCTCGATGTTCACCACTGTCTTGCTTCAGGTCATCAAATTCCCTTTCTAAAGCCCTCAATTCATGACGAGGACAAAACTCCCTCATCATAAGATCCCTAAGCCCAGCCCAAGTTTGTGCTAATGCGACCTCAGCACCACGGTCCCTCATATTTCCGTTCCACCATGTGAGAGCCCTCTTCTGAAACACACTGGATGCAAACTCGACTTTCTGATTTTCAGGACACTAAACGTAACGAAATGTACTCTCAATGCTCTCGAACCACTGTAGGAGCCCAGTTGCCCCTTCAGAACCACTAAACTTGAGTGGGTTAGCCGAGTTGAAACTTTTGAAGCTGCAGGGAGCATTCTGGTTGTTGTTGGCTTGATTCACTTGAGCAGTGATATCTGGGAGTACAGTAGCCATATGCTGTGCCATAATTTGTGCCATTTCGGCATTTGAGAGCGGATTTTCGCGTCGAGGAGGCATTCTAAAAGGGGAAACAGGAAGGAAAACAAGTGAGAGGATTAGACGAAAAGAATGAGATGAGACAGAATTGATGAAAGCAAGGATGGTGGTCATTTGTTTGTTACTACAAAACAACAAATGACACATGGTGATAAATCAAAGTAAATGGGTCATAAATAATGTACCGCGAAGACATGCTCGCCTATAAGTGGACACTCACCCCAAGAGTTCCCAGGTAAGAGTGACTGGTCCGATATTGTGGATTTGTACGAACACTCTAGCCTTAGACAGAAAGCTCAGGGTACAGGCACCCACCCTTCCAGTTTGCACATGTTCACATTATTTAGACCAAACTTTGACGGGATTTTGAAAACTTAAAGGGTTCAAAACCTTATAATAAATCATCCTAGAACAGATGATTGGTTTTCAAAGCGGAAACGAAATTTGTGTTCTTATTGTGGTTGTCACCTAAGGATAGGCGACGGTATTGTTTTAAAACTAGGAAGGTTATAGTCTAGGTCAAGGCATTACTAATAACCTAAATCCCTATAACCATTGGCTCTTATACCAACTTTTCTGTCACACCCCGACCACGTAAAACAACAAAACGTGGCGGAAACGTCGGGGAGTGTTGTAACAGAATCATTGTTTCACAACCATGGAATAAATAATTTTGTTTTATTGAATAAATGAACTTATTGTTTTAATACAATCAAATAAGTACAACTATTATCTTTCAAGTTTTAAAGTCGCTAAGGCACGAGTCCATCCTATGTATAGCATGTATCACCTGAAACATGTGTAAAAATAGGTACGTCAGCATAAAAATGTCTGTGAGATACATAGGTTTTATTAATTTAGGATTCATGACTTATGAGTTTAAAGAAAAATGTTTAAGAAAATTTAGTCATGATCCTTGTAAAAAGTTTTGTTTCAAAAAATGCATTTGTTTTGATAAAAGGTTTGTAGCATATACAAAATATACTTTGGTTTTAAGAAAGTCGAAATAGTAATATATTAAAATATATTCTAGATCAAAATCGTTAACCCAAGTGTACTAAATAACGCCACGGTATGTAATGTGATGAAAACACTTATATATAAGAAGTACCAGCGGCGTATCTACCATGTATTCATCACATTACACCCGTCCCGTTATCTAAACACTAACCAAAACCCAATTGTTAAACAGATAGTATATTAAATATACTTTAGTTGTTAAAAATAATAATTTTCAGTAGTATATCAAAAGTATACTTTGGATTTATAAATAACATATTTAAACTATGCTTTGGTTATGAAAATAACATATTAAACTATGCTTTGGTTTTTGAAAATAACATATCAAACTATACTTTAATGATTAACAAAATACATGTTGGTTTTGTACAGTATCACATATGAGAGCATATCAAACTATACCTTTGGGAGTATAACTTAATATACAAAAATAATGTGATTTAAAAATTCATTCAGACCTAGTGCATCAAAATACACCTTTGAGACTATAGGAATACCACAAAGGCAATCCCTATTTGGATGGAGAAAAATAAATTGGTTTCAGACATTCCATGACAACAGGAATGGGGTGTCAAATCCTATAGCGCTATATCATACTACCAACCGGTCTGGTGAACAAAAATAAGTACTATTCCAACAATTTATTTTATAATCTTTGAAAAATCAGTGTTTATGCCATAAATAATCATTCAGTTTGTCAAAAGATAAGTACTAACATGTATAATCAATTATACTTTGAAATCATGAAAATAACAGATAGGTACACATGTTTCACCCAAAATGTTAGAAAACAGTAAAAGAGGGGACTATGTACTCACTTGAGAGTGCTTAGGAGTCTTGAACAACTACCAAGCAAGCTAGAGGGAGCACAGAATCAAACGGCACCTAATATTGATAACTACATAAATAAACCGGACCTAAATCGGAAGATCGGATAGGATGAGGTCTCGTAAACCAAATGAGTGTGGGAACTCATATGATATGGTTTAACAAGGCCTACATACTAAAAGGAAACCTAACCTAAGTGCTTACGACCCCTTACGACCCGTTTAGGTAGCTCACGCTACTTTAACGCGTCGTTCGCGTAAAACGGGTTCGGACCGCCTAACTAGTCCTATGACAAGTATTATATGCCTAAACATGTTTAATTTTGTTGCATAATCAGTTAAGTGACATAAGTTTGGGTTACATATGCTTAAATATCAATTATGCATAAAAAGGGTATTTTGGTAATTTACCTAAGGCATATAAACTACATATCATACAACTACTTAAACGAAGTGACCATAAGGTATAACCTCGGAAGGTTATTCCCTATACAACTATGGTCACTAAACATGTTTGGTCGGATCCTAATGATCGGCCAAACGGGTCTAGTTCGAAAGTCTAAGCGGTTGATTAGACTGCTTGACTTACGACTCTACATAAGCACTAATCTAAAAGTGATGAGCTAAGCATGTTAAAACATGCTTAACTAAGTTAGAAAACAAGTTTTGATATCAAAACAAAGTGTTTTGATACCAAGAGTAGTTTGGTTGCAAAATACGCTTAAATGCGCATTTTGACCGAAACTGCGACTCGTCACTATGCCTAGTCAACGTGGTAATCAGTAGGTATAGTCACAAGGGACTATAACCATCGTGATTACGCTCACGTTGTGAAGTTCAAACGAACTTCTCGTTGACCATCTCGTGGTCAAAGCTGAAAGTCAAACATTGTTTGACTTTTAAGCTAGAAAGCGATAAAAGAACGAAAAAGGACTTACAAAGGGTCCAAATAGATTTGATTCTAAGTATTCTCAGGTAGGTAGTGAATAATCACAACCACTTAGAGAAATCTCAGATCAAATGTGAGGAAAATGGAATGGGAGCATGGCCTTATATAGTTTTTCACAAACCGTTAGGATAATTTCTTGGCAAGGAGGGAATGATCTTGGCCATACAAGTGTTAGAGAATGATTGGGGGACTTGTTCTCCATACAAACCAGCCCATAGCATTGAAAACCATAGATCAAAACCATCAAAATCGAGCTAAATGACCAGATTCAATGTTTCTGATCTGCAACACTAACGCGGGCCGCGTAGCCCCATACACATTCTTACGCGGGCCGCCTGGGCCATCTTTGGCAGAATGTCAGTTTTAGCCCCTGAACTTGTAAAACTTGCATTTTGATGCATTTTTGGCACGTTTAAGCCCCGTTAACCCCATTTCAAGGATTTAAAATGATGTTAAAGTATTGGAAGCTCAAAACATACTCAAAAACATCTCGGATGTCAGTTCGTTTGGTCGTATGATTGCGTTGTTCGGTTAATTACGACGGAAGTCGTAACGAACGCAAAAACGATCCAAATTAAGCGACGAATGGAAATTTTATCATGCCAATCACTAAAATAAAATATTTTAATGATTACATAAATTTTTGGGTGTCCGGATATATTCAGAACGTAAGATATGCGCGAAAATGCAAACTTGTGCACTTTTGACGCTTTTAGTCCCTATTGATCAATAAAGTTTGTTTTAGCATACCGAACCCCTCAAAGCCTATTTCTAAGCTATGTAAAGGATATTTATGGTATGTTTAACTTATGATCAAGTTTCGGAAGGTTCGTTACTATACAAATCGGTATAGTTTCGCATTTTGACACAATTAGTCCCTATGATCGAACAAACTTGATTTCAACACACCAAACCATCCAAAACTTATTTCTAAGTTATGTGGAGGTTATTTAAGGTATGTTAAGCCTATTTCACTATTCCGGAGTGTTCGTTGCATTAAACTGGTTACATTTACGCATCAGTGCGCGTATAACCTTCCAGAAAGCGATTTAAAGCTTGAAATCGAACAAGAATTGATACGTGCAAACGATACACATATTTATACAAATTTCAAGTATGAAATACAATATTTCATTGGTTTGGCATTTCTTTGATGGTTGAAGTGACACAGGTGTCACATCGATCTTTGTTGGATCCACATGAATTCCTTCATGGTTAACTAAGTGTCCGAGAAACTGTACCTGTTCTAACCAAAACTCGCACTTTGAAAATTTAGCATAAAGCTTCTCTTTTCTTAATAAACTTAGAAGTGCATGCAAATTCTTTGCATGTTCTTCTTTACTTTTAGAGTAAATGAGAATATCATCAATAAAAACAATTATGAATTTATCCAAATATGGCTTACATATTCGGTTCATCATGTCCATAAATGCGGCTGGGGCATTGGTTAAACCAAATGGCATGACAGTAAATTCATAATGGCCATACCTTGTTCTGAATGTGGTTTTAGGAATGTCCTCTTCCTGTACCTTTAATTGATGATATCCTGATCTTAAATCGATTTTAGAGAAAAATCGAGCTCCTTGAAGTTGATCGAACAGATCATCGATTCTTGGTAATGGGTACCGGTTCTTAATTGTGACCTTGTTCAATTCACGGTAGTCAATGCACATACGCATTGATCCGTCCTTCTTTTTTACGAATAAAATCGGTGCTCCCCATGGCGATGAGCTTGGCTGTATGAATCCTTTTTCCAATAATTCGTCTAACTGTTTCTTCAGTTCCTGCATTTCTGTTGGTGCCAAATGGTAAGGTGCTTTGGCAATTGGTGTCGTTCCTGGTAGCAGATGGATTCTGAATTCAACTTCCCTGTCAGACGGTAACCCTGACAACTCTTCTGGAAATACATCTGAAAACTGAGACACTACTGGAATGTCTTTTAGTTCTTTTCCTTTAGTGTTAGTGATTATAGAAATCAGATACACTATAGATCCTTTTCTTATACAACTTGCAGTTTTCATCACAGAGATGAATTTTGTGGATCTAAATAGCTTATTTCCTTTAATTGTGATCTTTTCACCCCTTGGTGAATTTACTTGAATTGACTTTTGATCACATAAAATACTGGCTTTATTGGCTATTAACCAATCCATTCCTAATACAATGTTAAATCCTACCAGATTCATTGGGTAAAGGTTTGTAATAAATTTTTGATTTAAAATTTCTATTCTTGCTCCCTGCAATATTTCAGAAATCCTAACGGTTTCTCCATTTGCTGTCTCTACTAGACATTCTTGTGGGAGTTTAGTTAATGATTGATTTATAAGTTTGCAAAATAAAGTATTGATAAAACTTTGGTTTGCACCAGAGTCAAATAATACTATAGCAAAAACATCATTAACTAAAAACGTACCGGTTATCACGTCCGGAATCATCTTGGCTTCATCTGCAGTCAGAACAAATGGCCTAGCATTTTTTAGTGTTTTTGTTGTTCGCAGCTGGAGCCAATTTTGGGCAGTTTGGCTTGATATGACATTTTTCTCCTCAGTTGAAGCGCAGTCCATTACTGGATTTTCTCCTGCAATCTTCTTCTTTGTGTCTTGGTTCTTTGGAGAAATTGTAGTGAGTGGAGCATTTTCCCGAATGCTTTTTCTTACAGACCTTACAGTAGGGTGCAAAGATAGAACCTATATTCCTACGGTTTAAATTCCCAGAACGGAATTCTTGAGTAAGCCTTTGGGCTAGGTTTCTCCTCTGGTCTTCTTCTCTAGTACGGATTAATTCATTTGTCAAGGTATTTGCTAGTTCTACAGCTTCTTCTATAGTTTGAGGCCTAGCTGCCTTGACTACATGTCTAATCTCCCCGATTAGTCCCCAGATGTATCGGGAGATTAGTACCGGTTCAGGTGATGCAAGGGTTGGTACTATTCTAGCATATTCAAAGAATGTGGTAGTATAACCCTTACTATCTACCCCGGTCATCCTAAGGTTCAGAAACTTATTTGCTATTTGTTCCTTTTCATTGGGAGGGCAGAATTTCCTTTCTACCATATTTTTGAATTCTTCCCATTCCATATTGTATACCCTATCACTTCCTCTTGAATGGAGGATAGTGTTCCACCATTCTAAGGCTGAGTTTTTAAACAGATTTGAGGCAAACATTATCTTATCTTCTTCAGCACACTTGCTTATTTTTAAAACAGCCTCAGTCTTTTCTATCCAGCGTAGAGCTGTAATGGGTCCTTCATTGCCCGAGAATTCTATTGGTTTGCAGGACCAGAATTCTTTGTAAGAACAACCATAAGGTATGGTTCTTCTTCTTTTGGGAATAGGCACTTGAAGTACAGGTTCATTGTTCACGCTGTGTTCAGGTTCAGTTGGTCGCTTACTGCTATGCTTACTTTTATTTTCTGCTTCCTTAACAGTTTGAACAATAAATGGCAATGCATCTATGATTCCTTGTGCCACTATGTGTTGGATGGAACTATTATCCATTTGGTTTCCATGGTTATTGTTGTTTGGATTCTCATTATTCAGATTATCGTTATTCGGGTGGTTATCATTCTGGTTTTCGTTGTTCAGGTTTTCCTGGTTCACTTCGTTGTCCATCTGAATTTTAAACATTTACCACATATTAAAATCACAAAATAATATTTGAATATAGCCAATCACATGTCACGCACTTTGGTCAAAAGCGTCGATCATTGTGACTTTACTCTATTCATATAATATGCATCTATTACACACTAGTACTGAAATTAAAATTACAATACCGATTGAAATTTAAAGTTACACTACTAGTAGTAGGCATCTGTAGTTTTTTTTTCATACACATACACACATATTTTATTATATTATTATTATAACCTTTTTCACCATCATTCCTACGGATATGGATTCATCCAAAAATCCATATTGCGCTCGTCTTATTTCCATACGAGACGCTCTCCCACTTGTCTCATCCTTTCACTATTTTCTAAAATTTCCTCACCAAATGTCCTAAGTTCTTGTACGTTTTCTGCACTCATTGGGGGTGCAGGTTATAGGACTGGGTTCGGAATCTGGGGTGCGGGTATTTGGTATGGTGGTGTAGGGGCCTGGTATGGGTAAGGATTTTCTAGAATCTCCCTAATGAATACATCATTATCGTAACAAGGATCTAGAGGATCTAACCCTGGGTAGGCTCCTAGGTTTGGCATGGGCATGTCTTCGTGTATCGGGAAACGTTGCACATAGTCCCTATTGTCGTCCCACCATGGGTCGTAATTTGGGTCTAAGGGATTTGGTGCGGGTATCCTAAGTATTTCCTCTGGATTGAAATCATGCATTTCTACTTGGTTTTCAGGGTTTTCTATCTCCATCGGTTGGTCAGGACTTGGTGGTTGTGGTTGGGGTGCTAACATTTGTTCCAGGTTAGGGTCAGCTGCAGTGGTTGCTAAGATGTGGATATTAGCTATACCCCTATTAAGCATATCCTGGGTATAAGCATCGGTATCTCTTTTGGCTGTGGCTAGTGCTCTCTGTTCTTGTAACTTTTTCATACGCTTTCTACGCTCATGTGCTCCCCTACTGAACCATCCCCTCTTTTTCTGAGGAAATGGCTCTTCAGATTGAGCCTTAAATACGAATATTCCTTCTTCCGTATCAGCAGAGTACCCTGAGAGGGCAGGCTGAGAAGAGGCTCCTTCGCTTCTAGGGGAACCAGACAATTGACGGTACGCGTCAGATGGTCCTTGGTCGCTCATACTGTAAACTAACAAATAGTCAAATAACACATAACAATAAAATACAATTATGCACGTATTTTCGTAATTTATTTCCTAACACTTTGAATTTTGGTGTCAGCAGAACACTTCTGTGGCTGAATCAGTGGCTTAGCTCTGATACCACCTTCTGTCGCAACCCACGTCCCCCTATACAAAGACAGGAACAGGCGGCCGCGGCCGCGGCCAGTTTCGGTGGTATCCTGTTATTGTCTAATTTGGCAGCAGAATTTTCCTCAGGATCGTAGTTAGGAAATATTTTATCAGAGTAAAATACCACACTTTCATAATATTAAACACATGGGATAAAACCCAAGTTTTCAGTACACACATTTTCATAGGAATAAATCCTATTTTATTTAATAAAAACATCTATTTTATTTTAGGTAACTTTATTGCCACTTTTCTAAGCCTTCAGTGTTGTCCAGCTGGCTTCTATTTGGCTTTCACATATTGTTACCTGAAACGCGTTTAAAAACATTTTGTCAGTGGGAAATACTGGTGAGTGAATCCCAGTTCAATCAAGTTTTAATAAAAACCATTGTACAGTATTGAGGGCGATCTCGCAATTACATTTGTTTCCAAGTTATACCAATTACCACCCACGGTATTGTCAGACCCGACTTGTGGAAATGTTACCCCTCTAGTAACAAATTTTGTATACAAAACCCCAACATACCGATGATAATTGTATTCTTACAAATACTCAATAACTGCTTAATATATAATTAATTAAGTGAGGTTTTCTAAAAACAATTTGCAAAAAAGGAGATTACTCACAAAACGGAGTATATAAAAAGAGGATTACTCACATTGCTATCTTAGGTTTTCTGTAAGGGTTTCCTGGGAATTATCTATAAATTACACAAATGCACACGTGTTAGTATAATAACCCATTTTAACATTAGTAATACCCTCCCCGAGACGACATTCCAACGACTACGTCGGGCAGAACCACGACAGCCGTTACGGAACCCTAGATCAATCGGGCAGAGTATCTAATACGTATCCAGGGGTTATGATACTTACAACGGAGCAGAACCTCGTTATTTAGGGGGTATTATGCCCGAGTATATTGTCTACTATAAGAAAATTAAGAGAGAGAGAGATCGAGTGAATGAACGAATTCGACTGAAGGCCCTTCATTGCAATTTATAGGGCCTGATTTAGGCCTTCTCGTGGCTCGCGTAAAACAAGACCAGGGCCTACGCGGCCCGCGTAGTAGCCCGGGTAGGGTTTAGGTGATCCGGGTCATCAGCTAGCTTCGACGTGTGTTGGGCCATGTGGCGGACCAGGGTTTCGCCAGCTTTCACCTTGTCGCGGCCCGCGTAAGCTTAATGGGTGGCTTACGTGGCCCGCCTAAAGACCAAAAATTCCATTTTTAATTAATTTTAACAATATTTAAGGTATTCGGTGCCCGTTTTCACGTATGGGGTGTATTTTTGGACATTTTAGGATATTTTAAATATTTTTTGGGTGTCGGAAAATATTACGAGGGTGTCGGTTTACTTTATGGTTGTTATACGGGTATAAGAAATACTAATCAAAATCCAAAATGATACTGAAAATAAGTCACAGAGGGCATTTGTTTTCCTAATGATTGTATTTTGTATGCTCTTATTATGGTTTTCAAAGAGCAATTTTTTCATCTTTTATCACCTTTGAACTAGTAATCGTATTTTTTGAATTAGGTGACTATGTGTTGTAGCACCCCAACCAACAACGAACACGTTGGGGCATCACGTCACATGATTGCTC